>CANUEX010012433.1:0-119862 GCA_948099535.1 Jatropha multifida
AATGGTTATTCAATAAATTTTCGGGCGAACCAAAATGATTTTCGATCCCCATAATATTACGTGGCGTAATATTATTGGCTAATAATTTACAATTTAAATTTAAATGGGAATATTTCGAAATAAAAATTTCAGGGTATTATACACTACCTATCTAAGAAGATCTATATATATGAGTTTAGGAATGGTGGAAAAAGAAAGATCGGGTGAAAAGTGATTATTGTGGGCATAAATCAGATTCTTTTGCAGACAATTCCTAACTTCACCAATATGTGGCATATTCACCTTAGCGCGAGTTCAAGAGTCAATATGAACGAACCCTAATTAATAGTAAAATGGGGGTCACGTGCCTAAATTAGAAAGTCGCCGTGCTAATTACATGTTAATGAAACAGTTAGGTCGCACTTGAACCACACCAATAAACTACGAAGTGAGTGGGTACCCACACTGTCTTTCTTAATTCCTAAGTCTAATTCTTTGATTGTGTAATTCTTCCACAATGTCTTTTTGTCTATGTTTATCATGTCTGATAACTAGCATTACAGGTTCTAGATCAAGCTTACATGTTCTAGATCAGTCTTACAATCAGTGGTCAATGCAAATCCGTTTTCTATATACATTTGGGATTATGGATGGACCGGACAAAATTATCTATATCTAAAAATAGAGAAATTTGCGTTATATAAAAGTCAAAATATAAATAATACATTTGCCACTTTATATTATTTTGAATTATACAACGATGAATATAAAAAATTGATATAATTTAATATAATTGCAAGAAGATTAGTTATTTTATATTTTTAGATAATTTCTTTATTAAGATAATATCTATAAAAAAAGATTATCTCTAGCATTTAATATATTAATATAAATTTATTTTTTCTTACAAAATAATTAATAACTAATCTACGCGCTTAAAAAAATATGAATAAATAATATATAAATAATTTAAATATATAAATTAGAATGTATTGGATATGATAATTTTTAAGAAAATAAGACATCTACGTGTTTATGACCGCATATTAATATTTCAAATAAATAAATAATTATTTATAATAAAGTATAAATATAAAATAAAAAAATTAATTTTTTACTTCAATGACAAAAACAAATTAAAAAAACACTTTATTTTTTATTGGTAATAAAAAAAATTTTAATTGACTAGCTTGTTATATTGAGTAGTCTTATATATTAGGAATTAGGTTGCACGGACATGGAACACGACATATGGAACGTATGGATATGATAATTTTTAAGAAGTAAAACATCGACACGCCACTACACTAAACAGCTCTTAACGATCCTGTTTTAACAATATGGCAGCTAAGAAAGGGTTTTGCTAGGGTTTAAGGTATGACCTCGAACTCGCTGGCCATGAAGGCCTTGCCATTGCCACTAGAGTATGACCAAGCAACAAAAAAGGTCTGTCATCGCTCGAATGCTCAGGAGTTTGTGTGCCTGGACGTTCTTTTCGTGATAAGGTGGCTGTAGGAACTGATGATAATGATCATGATATGAGTATTGCGGAGGAGATCAATATTGGTGATGGTGATGGTGATATAATTGTATCTAAGGATGGGGACCTGCCTAAAGTTACAGTTTTTGATCGTTTAACTCAGCAGCTATCTAAATGTTGGAATCAAACTGTTGTTCGTATCATGGGACGTCACATTGCGTATAGTGCATTGTGCAATTGTGTTGTTTCTTTATGGAACCCTAGCACTCATTAGGTATCGGAACTTGGGAATGGCTACTTCATGATAAAGTTTTCTGATGAAACGGATTATCAACACGCGTTGTCGGATGGTCCTTGGACGGTGATGGATAGCTACCTCATGGTAGAACCTTGGGCATCAAGTTTCGACATCTCGGATACCTCTATTAGAGCCGTTACTATCTGGGCTCGCCTCCTTGGATTATCCCTTCATTTGTACCATAAAGTTGTGCTTCAGGCTATTGGTGCAGCCATCGGCAAAGTAGTGAAGATTGATTATAATACCAGTGACATTACTAGAGGCAAGTTTGCGCGAATTACAATATCAGTAGACCCAAAGAAACCCCTTGTGGCACACTTTAAGCTAAACAGAAAACTACAGAAGGCTGAAGATGAGAGCTTGTTGGAAGTTTGCTATGATTATGGATGCCTAGGACATCATAATAATTATTGTCCATTTAAACAAGGGTAGGAACCCCCTTCTGCGGAAGTTGTGCGACAAGAGGAAGAGCTTGAGGTTGTTGCCAAACCCAGCTTTGGGCCCTGGATGGCGATGACTCGATGGGGCAAGCGCCCTGCGGCTAGAATGGAAAAGCAGGGAGTTAATAATGGGAATAAGTTCAATATCTTATCTGAGAAGAGTACTCAAGCTCACTTAGACGTTCAAGAGCATTACCATTCTACGGGACCAATTGATGTTTCTCATGCACATCCGTTGCATGACATGGTTTCTAAATCTTCTTCACGGGACTACTCCAGTGACCAATGCACGTGTAAAGGATAAACAACAGGTGTTTGATGCCCACTCTATGGCTTCGTTTCATTGTGTTGCTAGCTAGCCTTGTCTAGCCTTTTTTTCTTAAATAAAAAGATTGATTTCTTATTTGAATGACATAAAAATAAATTAAAAAATTTTATTTTTATTAGTAATAAAAAAACCTTAGTTAATTAGCTTGGTGTATTGAGTAATCTCATATATTAAAAACTAAATTGCAGGGATATGGGAAAGAAAATATTAAAACGTACGAGATATTACAATTTTAAAAAAGGTAGGACATCCATAATAAAATATACTAAATAAGTAATATTTAAATAATTATTTATAATAAATTATAAACATAAAAAAATTAATTTCTTATTTCAATGATAAAAAATAAATTAAAAAAAACACTTCATTTTTTATTGATAATAAAAAAAGTAATTGATTAGCTTGGTATATAGAGTAATCTTATATATCAGTAGCTAAACTGCATAGAAACGTGACACAGTATACGAGAATGCATGAGATACGACTATTTTTTAAAAAAATAGGATATCCACACGCTTAGAACATAATATACTAAATAAGTAATACATTAATATTTCAAATAAATAAAAATATTTAATTTCTTATTTTAATGACACAAAAAGAAATTAAAAAAATTCATTTTTATTGGTAATAAAAAAAATATTGGTTGATTAGCTTGGTGTACAGAGTAATCTTATATATCAAGAACTAGGTTATATGGACACGAAACATAAAATATGAAAATGTATGGGATACGATAATTTTTTAAAAATTAAAAAATATACACACTTAGAACACACCGCAGTAAATAAGTAATACATTAATATTTTAAATAAATAATTAATTATTTATAATAAATTAGGAGCACAAAAGTAATTAATTTCTTATTTGAATGACACAAAAACAAATAAAAAAAATATTTCTTGTTTATTGATAATAAGAAAAAATCGTGGTTGATAAGCTTGGTGAATGGGGTAGTCTTATATATAAAAAGTTAGATTGAACAGAAACGGAACATGAGATACAAGATACATTAATTTTTTAAAAAGATAGAATATCTACGTGTTTATGACACACTATACTAATAAATAATACATTAATATTTTAAATAAATAAACAATCATTTATAATAAATTATAAACATAAAATTTAAAAAAAATTAATTTGTTATTTCAATAACAAAAAATAACTTTTTTTAAAAAAAAAAACATATAATTTCTTACTATTGATAAAAAAAACATTGATTGATTAGCTTAATATATGGAATAGTCTAATATACTAAGCGTCAAGTTACATGGATACGGTACACGAGATACGAAAATATACATGATACAATAATTTTAAAAAAAAGTAAAATATCCACATATTTAGGACACACTACACTAAATAAGTAATACAATAATATTTTAAATAAATAATCATTTATAATAAATCATAAATATAAAATAAAAAAATGCTTAATTTTTTATTTCAACATAATTATTTAAATTCTCAAAATTATTATTACTATTGAAAAATATATTAATAGTGTGCATGTATTTTTTTATGTAGGGCACATGTATTTTTTTATGTAGGGCATACCCTACATAGTTTTTGCTATTACATATCTTATGAAATACTTCGTAGAATATTTGAGAATTAGTATATCTAAAAATGACAATTTTTTAACATATTTTAATGAGATATAATTTATCAATACATTTTATAATTTTATTATTTTTAAATAATATTATAAAATATTATTTCATTCTTTAATGATATTTTGAGTATCGCGTGAATTTTATCATTAGTAATTTAAATGTTGAGGGGTTAAAAATAGAAATAGAACTAGAATTTTAATATTACAGGACTGATTGATATATATATATATATATATATATATATATATATATATATATATATATATATATATATTTGAAAATATAAATAAGACTTGCTATAGGAAAATTGAATTTTCAAGAATTTAATAATACTATGTGGCTGCAAGCATAATTTCTAATTTGATCAATTCAATTTGATGGATAAATACTGAGTTAATAATTTCTAAAGAGAAAATCTGATTTTCAGTGATTGGCTGCAGTTTGATTACTCAAATTAACTGACACGAAAATCTAAGATTACATTAATAAATTCCAATTAAATTTGATCGATTAGTTAGATTTTCATTTTCTTTTATCTCAACTTAGTTAATAATCAAAATTAATTCAGTTGAAATAATATGATTAAATTCAATCCAAGTCAAAAAGACAAAATTTTTACTAATTAAATTCGGTTCAAAATGCTATCCAAATTGGTCCAACGCTCACACTTAGAAGAAATAGATTTGAAAAGGGAAAAATTAATAAATTCCTATATAATAGATAGCTATAGTAGAGTCAGGCTTGCATCCCCAGGCATTCAACAGGTACAAATTACAAATGCACTGTATATTATGACAAACAGAATATATAAATGAAATGCAGGGAAGAAAACTCCACATCAGTAGACATGTTCTTCTATCGTCTATTTTATCAAAATAAAACATAGTTTACTTCCAGCATAATTTGTTAAACTTTGGACTTTTATTCGTACCTATGAACAAGAAGAAACAACAAAATTTGGATAGTGCTGCCTAAATCTATATTCAGAGATAAATATTTTAGAATAAAAAGAGGAGAACTTTTTCATTCCAGCTAATAGCCTAGCAAGCTTCTAAATACAGTGGGTGAATATTATACACAAGGTTATTGATGACTAATACGTGCTGGTATTAACTACTTACCAGCCATAGATGGGATTTTCTACTTGTGAAGGCAAGAGATGCAGGTCTTTACAATGCTGCCTGTCATAGTCCCGTGTCCCGGGTATTGCTCCAGTACACAGTCTCAGGAACTCATTCCCTGTGAGGCAATAATGGGCGAATGCCAACCCCCCATCAACCATCCCAGACATATTAGGCAAGGAAGCAGATTTCAAAATCCTCTTTCCGTTTTTTTTGCCCAATTCCGAACCACCCTTGTCATTGTTCAAGACCTTGTCAAGTTCAGAATATTGTATGAATCTCTGTGTTGCAGCCTCCCACGAGAGATGATATCTTTGCTCTGGAGTAAGAGGTTGCGGCTCATTTGCTAATGCTTCCTTCACTTTTGAAACAAAGTCCTCAGATGACTTGTAAGTTAAACAGTTTGGAAATGACCTGAAGAACTCATTTGATGGGTGATCTGCACATACAACAAATTTCCCCATCGCAAGCGCCTCAGCAGTAGCTGTGCAGAGCACATCGCTCACACTAGGATTTATGAAAACTTTGTACCTTCAAGCAAGGAGAAGATAATGTTAATAAACCAGAAAGGTAAATAGATAACATGCATAAAGCCGCAGAGAAAAGGATTTGCAAATGTTCAAAAGGACTAATTAAAGATACTCTAAGCCAGACATATGCACAAAGTACTTCACTGGTCCAGTCCTTGTTACCATTCCAAATTAGGCCAGTAGGCTAACTCAGGAAGTCAAATGATTCTATATCTTTTTTCCTTAAAATTATATTTTACTTGAGCAATGAAATTATAAAGTTATTCCAAATACAATTCTCCCCTCAGAACAACATTGGCATTGATCCAATAAAAGGCCTCGGTTCCCATTAGATTACTTACCCATAAAGAGAATCATCTGCATGATCTCGCCCTTTCAGAAAGTTGACATTCAAATCCAACTTTTTAGCTGCAATCTGAACTTCATGTGCATCCTCTCCATTTCCAAATACATCCAATTTGAATCCATCAAGCTCATTTTTGTGCTTTGATAGCAAATCTATCAACTCCTTGTATCCCTTAGCCCAGACCATCTTGCCAAGGAAATATGCTCCTTTTGAGAAGGCCTGCTGCCCAAGTTCTCTTTCTGCAGCAACCTTTTCTCCAATTTTCAGAAACTTTGGATTAACACCATGAACATTGCAAATCACAGATTTGGGTAAATCCTGAGTGGCAGCAGAAAGGCGAAGAACCTGAATAACAAACACATATTTTAGTTGAAACGATAGGATGAACACCTGAAAACTAAAGATAATTTATGATTAACTTGTACAAACAAGAAAATTTAATTGAATTCAATCATCTCTTCCAGCGAACTACTAAGCTTAAGCCACAACTCAGAATTGAATGAAAGTAAGCAACTTGAATCACAAATTAGACAAATTTACCTTGTGACAGTATGCTCGGGTAACCCAATTGTTTATGTGTTTTACAAAGAAAGCTTGGAGAGCCCCATTCCTTTCCCTCTTGATGTATTCTAGGTAATTTGTGTGGACAACACCTACAACATGGTTAAACTTATCAGTCCAGCGCTTACCATGGTGATACCAATTCAGATGTTCTGGTTCTTCCAAGATAGCAATGTCAGCGTCCTTCGACGGAATAAACTGAGAAGTATCTCCAGCTGGAATTATGCTTCTCCTTGATTTTGAGAACTAGAAAACGATGAGAACAAAATAGTCACGTACTGCTAACAATTAGTACTATCGAAATGACAGTGCAAAATCTAATTATCAATCACATACCTTTCCTGGATAAAAAGAGATTTTAAAATCAGCCTTAAAGCCAATTCTATCCTCAAGCCAGGTGCGGATATAATTCTCCTGCTCTTCTGGTGAACTAAAAGTGAGATTGTTGGGATAAACTAGTTCTTGATCGGACTGGCAAAGCCAAGGAACCAACAAAGTGACCTTCTGTTTTTCGGACTTTGATAAATACGCTGCTCGAAAAAGTGGATTTACAGCTGTGCCAGTCATCCACGGAAGACTAGCAGTAGTGACAATGGCAACATGCCTCTTCCCATCTGTTGGGTTATGCTTTGATATATCAGTCCAAAAGCCACCATCATAGCTATGTCCTGTACTTTGAAGGACACTTGCTATCCTTAAATCCAGTTCATCGTTCACATTCTCATTATCCAATAAGGAGGATTCTCCTGTAGATAGTGACCGCAGTAAAATTTGATTCTTACGTTTACTGCACAAGCTTTCAACTATCTTGTCACATATATCTGAAATCATATTGAAAAACACAATTAAAGTTCAACAGCGTTTCTATTAGCCAATATGAAGCACGTTGTCAACTGAAAAAGAGGTGGGGGAAGCTATGGCACAAGGCAAGCAAATATAAAAATGCATATGTGGAATAATTTACTCATAGCAAGGAGAAATCAATAAAAATTATACTGGCTCTCCTGATTGTTCAGCTATTAACAAACTATAAATTGTTTTATCCAACAAATGCAAGCAGATTCCTCCTGTGAGAATCATGTGAAAAACACATTATGGCAATGGAAAAAAGGGGATTGGTGTAGAAGAGTTTATTAATATTAATACTGCCATCCAGACCCCATTAAAATCTTAAAAAAGAAATGGCTGGGAAAACTGAACAATCCATCAACTTCCTTCCTGCCAGACACCTTACAAAATGATGAATCAAGAGACATGGCTTGTTTTTTTTCCCGTTCACAAGTGACAGGAAAAAAAAAAATCTTATGCTAACAGAGAGTACATTTGAAAAGATCAGAACAAAAAGATCAAAACAGTCAGCTACCAGGCATATTTCCTGGTTAAACATCGCAGGAAAAAAACAAAAACAATTTGCTATGTTATATGTCAAATTTCTATTGCTACACAATTGGAACTTTTAGAGGCTTACAATTTACAGCCCTGTTATACAAATTAAAAACCAGATCCTAAATCTTAAGAGAAGTCCAATCTCTGTCATCCAATATTAACATAATTCAAGAGAAAGAAGGAGCACAAATACCCCTAATTTTAAAAGCCACTATGGTTGCACATAGTGTACTGCCAGTACGCCCCAGTAAAATCTCTTAAAACAATAATACGTACTTGGTCCTGCACCAACAAGAAACATCCTAAATCTTTTTTATTAGAATCAAAAGTTAAAATTTGATATCCAGAATTCAAACAAATTATAATTGTAGCATTTTGAAATTCATCCACCAGAATTTTACCTATTTTATCCAAAGAAATCAAAATACAAGTTAAAGTTGGTATAACAAAGCATAACTTGTCTTCACAAAGATTACTTGGTCAATAATTTCCTTTTATACTTTTGATTGCATCCAAACATGCGAACCAAGTCAATATAGAGAAGCATGAAATAAAATCAAAGATTCAAGACTATGTAAAGAAAATATGAGGAATCAACTAAAATGATGAGGCTCATAAAATAGCATTAGCCAAATTACAAAAAATATATTATAAATGGGGAGACAGGGAGCTGACAATTATTCATTTGCACTTGAATAAAGCACAAATTACTTGCCTCTTCTAACACCAAGTTGATCCAAAAATGGCCCTGACTGCCTAACAAAATATGCCAACAATTCCGGTACATCCAGTGGTGGTACTTCCTATATCAGATAGAGACAAAAAAAATATCATTCAGCACAGTACACTGACTTAATGATGTATTTCCTCCTTTTGCATTAAATAAACATTGATTCTTAAAATTCTGAAAAGATTATACAAAGAACTAACAAAAGTTCTCTTGATTCACAGGAAACATTTGCAAATGCACTCATCACTAGAGAAATTAGAACCAAAATTAAAAATTTTTTAACCCCAAAATAGAACGAACTTAAGCAACAAAACCAAATCAAACATTTGCTGAACAAGTTAAAGGATAGAAAAAAAAAACCTTGAACTTCATGAAAAAAGAAATGAATAATGAAAATAGAGCATAGGATCCATTTCCGTACATTTGTAAAAATCCTAACCCAATAGCATCTCGTACAAATATATGACCATGGGCTAACAAACCAAAAGCTAATGAGAGGTGCTCACAACAGCATATGCAATATTATGATTGCAGATGCACACAGATGTCACAGAAAACCCTTGTAAAGAGAAGAATACATCTAAGCATCAAATACATATATAGTCCAAAGCCACAATTGGTTACTTGTGAAACAAATGAGAGAAAAGAGAGACCATATTTGTTAAATATCACAAAACTACAATAAATGACAACAGCATTTGACCCCCTGACCCTCCCACTACAAAGTGACAGACCACCACCGCCTAAATGTTCATTTTATAAGACTGATATAGAACCATCCAATTGTATAAACTGTTTTCATGCTTATCACTTAGCATGCATGAAATTTACCACATGGCATGCACCAAAATTTGGCATGCCATTAGATACTACATCAGACAGTAATGCACTTGATGCAAGAAAAAAACTTCCAGAGGGACCTAGCAGTAGAAGACACCATTACATACTAGTAAAAGAGATATGCATGTCAAATATTAGATTTGAGATCGAAGGTTCAATGTGTCAGAGAACTAACCTTTGTCTCTTGAGGCTCCCGGATTGCTTTCTGCAAAATAGATAGATATTCAGTAGAAGAATGCATGCAGCTTTTGATCACCAAAATGAATGCTAATATAAAGAAAAAGAGGATCAAGATTTTTAACATTGATATTACAAGTTCAGGTATTCAATGTCAGACCAAACACCTATGAAATAATTTGAGGCAGAAGCCTATACAAAGTTGAAGCCTATACTAAGTTCCATCCCTCTTCCATGCAATAGCTTAAAGTGGTATCAAAAATTAACAATTTATCTAGAGAAAAAAAAGACAAATCACATACACGCCCACATAGGGGTTAGAAAATCTATGATAAGTAAAAATTTCCCAAATAAATAACGAGTCTAATGCTTGAAAATGAAGTACACAGCTTGGTGGAAAAGAGCCCTTAATGATAAGGCTTGTAATAGGCTTAGCTATGCTCATGGCCTATGTGTTACACAATTTAAATGGGATCCCAGAGGCTTACTATTCAGCTTGGTCAATATCAGGAAAACAACAGATCAAAACTCGATCATTCATACTAACTTCAGCTTTTCCATTAGGTTCTTTTCTGTCCCAATTAACTTTATAAAGTAGATTGCAAAAAGATTTTTGACTTGTAACTGTCTGGGTGTGTACAGTCAGCAATCTACGAGCTCCATCAAACTTTGTTAACAAAATTAGCACTTCTAACCAACAACTGAATAAAGAACCAATAAATCCCTCCACTTATAACCACTCCAAAATAAATACACGAATTTGTAAGACACTATTACGCCACATAAGCATCAGGAACTCCGAATTAAAAAAAAAAGTGACAATTTTTTCTTTTTTTGAGTGAAAATATAGTGATGATTTATAGAACTTAGCAGTAACTAAAACTCTAAAAGGCATAACAAGCAAAATATAATGCAAACAACTGATGGAGAAAATGAAAACTCAATCAATGCACCAAAACATACCAAGCTAGACTTCAATTTCTCCAAAAACTCATTATTCTTCAAGCCCCCAAAAATCTCCACGGACTCGCTCTTCTTCTCCAACTCCCTCAACCTCTTTTTGAACGCCCTTATGGGTTCCCATTCCTCAAACTGTCCCCCCTCCTCCTTCGAATCCCCCCAAAACTCCCTAAATCTAACAGGCCTCCTCCATCTTCTAACCCTATCAAACTCCACAGTTCCATTTCTATCCCCATCCTCCGCCTCGGCCACTATCGCATTCCTTATAGCCGACAAATCAATCCCTAGAGTCGCCCTCGGTCCCCACTTCTCCAATACTTTCTTGCTAATCTCCGGCGCTGAGTAAACCCTCCGAAATTCCGATATTTTCGGCCGCAATTTCTTCACGAAATCAATTTCCGCTGCCGTGGATGACCTAAACGAACCTACCGAGAAGGAAGTGGATGCGGAGTTGATGAAATTCTCGATCTCTCTATCAAACGAGTTAGCGAGATTCTTAAAAGAGTTGGCTCTGGCCCGCATAAGTTGAAGATCCGCATCAGCCGAGTCACGGACCTCGCGCCATCCTTTAGATATAAAAGAGAAAGCTGAAGTGGAAGGTTGTGCTTCGCCGTCCATGGCAGATTCGATAAGAAATTATGGTGTTAAGTCACTGAATTAGGGATTTTTCCTTATTTTCTCAGCAGCAGAAGGAGAGTTGTGCAAGAGAGAGCAAAGAAATGGGGATAGTGCAGTTGGGGTTTTTAACGGTTTTGATTTTTTAGTGGGTTTTTTCTATACTTCTCTCGAAGTAGACACGTGGCCAAACACGTAGTTTGAATGGGTAGGGAGAGATTTTGGCGGGTGCTGACTCGGAACATTCACGTGGGATACTGAGGTGGAATGCAGTGATTGGGGAATGTTTCAATACGGTGAATATTCGCCAATGAAGTCTGACGGATATTCTGCTTCAAGGGAAAGATTTGAGCCTGTAGGGTTTTGTATTGTCTGTGGGGGGTCTGCATGAGAATTGATGTGATTGAGGCAACATGGACGATGGCGATTGGCCTTGTCTGCATGAGAATTGGTATATGAATTATTATTTCCAATTTGTTTGTTGGTAAGCTGGCTTGCCTTCAATTGTATTATTGGGCACGAATTCAAGAGGCTTACAAAAAATTAAGATAAGTAGCTGAAAGAAATATCCATGTATGTCCGATAAAACTAATCTTATCAGTATAAAAAATTGACCTTGGCATTCAATCACTAGACTCCAAATCGAATTGTTAAAATCAATATCCAAATATTCAAAAAAATTACGTGAATATTGAAATATTCTAAAAAATATCATTTTTTACAAATTAAGCCACATCACTCTCGAAAAATATTCATGTCAATCGGACGTATAATTTAATTGGTCTTTTTACTTATATGGAGAGTGGAGATTTTGAGATTGAATTCTCTCCATTTTATTTATTTGGATCGATTGTGTTCAATTCAATTTAGTTTGATATATTTAATTTTTTAATTTAACCTTTATTTTTTATGGTTTACAAGAAATAAACTGCACTGGAAAAAATTTTTTTTATACAAACTGGAGCAAATTTAACCGAGTTGTATGTGAAATAATCAAATGCATTTTTAAAATGTTTTCGTTTACATCACATGTTCCAAAAATAAAATTTCTAAATAAACTAAAGATGAAAAATTCTTTTTAATATTAACTAAGTAAAATATATAGTTTCTCGAAGAATAATAATAAAAATAATTTTATTTATTATTATTTGTGAAGCAAAATATAACCAACCTTGTTTTGACAGCAACGACAACAAAGAAACACATCAAATTGTTAAATGTTATTGATGTTTGCTACTGAATTAGTACCACAGATTGAATATACGGAATAAGCTATCGGATTTAATCTTCACTAAATGCATATATAGAAAGATGCTAAAAGCTTTAACTGCGACTAAATTTCTAACCGAATTAAATTATTTTTTATAATAAGATTCCAAGACTAGTGATTAAAAAAAAATTAATATTGATTTTTCCGAACATTGTTAGATTGACAGCACCCAAACTTTATTTCCAATTGTCAAAACCAAATACATAACAAATTCAATTCCAAAAAATCACCTCTATTTTATTTTAAGTAAAAACAAATTCAATGGGACCCGTTTTTTTTTTTTCGACAGTCCTCCACCCATTTGGTTTGGTATATTCGAAAGACTTTGTGGGCTAATTTAAACGTGATCCCACCATTTTTTTCCTTTTTTGGGTCTCTTTGTATTCTTCAATACACGTCATTGTCTTATTACTATTGGGTTTTCATTGATACATCACTTTTTAACGTTTCATAATCTTCTATTGTTTTCTAATTTATCTTTTACTTCATTAATATTCTTTTAAAGAAATTAATTAATACTATTTTTTTACATGATTTGACAAAATATGCATATTAAAAAAAATTATTTTGCTATTTTTTACTATTAACTCATATATTAATAAAAGTTATTCATTTGATGAACAATCATTCATGTTATTATAGGAAAAATACTTTCTTGTTTCAAAAAGAAAATTTATCTTTTCTTTTTTATTTGTTCCCAAATATGGTCCGCTTTTTTTTTTTATTATAGTTAATTATTAAATTGTATACTATATTCTTATTAAATTTAACTATTTTCAATAAATTCTCATTAATTTTTACTTATTATTTTAATATAATAATTGTTAATCTATTATTTAAAATAGATATAATAGAAAAATTATATAAATAAAATTATTTTTTAATAATAATAAGTTCTATTTCTTTATTATGTAAAAATAAAAATTGGATTATTTTTTAGGACGGAAGAAGCGTGAATTCCATGATTCATGTGTTAAGTTAGTAACTTAATTCCAACTTAAACGTGTTTTTTTTTTTAAACGAAAAGATAAAGTGGTAATTAATTATAAGTTAAGTATATGAATTTTTTCTATTTTTTTATTCCAGTTTCTCTTGGTATATTAACATATAACAATAAATTATTTTAATTAAATAAATAAACTCTTAAAATAACTATAAATAGAAAATAAATCAGGATTTGAAATTCTTATTTGATACGGACTATTCAAATTCTACTATATATATGCTAAATATATCTTAAATCGAGAGTTAATTACAATCAATTTCTCCCAAAATTCTGAGAGTTTAACAGTATCATTTTTTGATAAAATTATTTATATTAATTTCTGATAAATGATACCATAAAATGCACTTAATTGAAAAAACTTTATCCATTCAAATACTTGACTAAAATGACAACTCAAATTAGTCTTGTGGCCACGCGTTGTATATGTTAATACTTATAAATAATTCATACAAAATTTGAATGAAAAATGTAAATAAAGTAATATGATGAAAAAAATAATATTTGTCATTTATTTTTTTTATTCTTTGGCTATAATAATAAAAATTAGTAATCTAACTTTTTCTATAAAGTTAACAATGATAAAAGAATTATACACTAATAAATTAAAAATAATAAATTCACCTTCTTAGCTAAACTAAAAAGAATAAACATAAATATTACTTTTACCAATTAAAACAATTAAAACTATAAAATTATTTGAATAGAAAAAAAAAAAGAAACTTCGTGAATCATTAATCATAATGTCTTTTAGTCACGACCCGAAACTATGGGTTAGACCAGTACTAAAGCCTAGAAATCTCAACGGTCACATATTTCTAGCTATCTCAAGTAATTCATAATTTGGGCTTAATTATAATATACATCATTTATAATATATGCTAACCGGCTCATACATGCATTTAGATAAATAAATAAAACACTCAAAAGTGCATAAGTTAGTATACCAATATTAATACTAGATTAGGGGCACATAAATTCTATAACTGTAGAGTTCAATAACAAATAAAAGTAATAAAGTTCTTTTATATGAAGATACATAATTTAAATAACTATAGAAATTAGAAATTTACTTTTATAGCTCAGCGGAGAAGGATGCAAAGCAAAACAACAAAGATTCTACTTTCTGAAAAAGGAGTGAGTTTACAACTCAGTGAATAATAATAAAAAATACACAATACAGGGTATTTATGCAAAATGCTTCATAAAGTACTAAAATGAATACACAACCAATCAAGTATATGACACATTATCAGCACCTATAAATAATTACACCTTCATATGATCAAACAAGTGGAAATTGGTCAGTGGCGTCATCGAAAACCCGACAAGCCGTTATCACACATGGGCCGCTGTCTCAAGACGTGTGCACCAAGAAGCTTATCCTTCATACATGGCCGACTGATCTAAACTTCACTTGATTAGCCCTTTCATTATTTTTCCCTTTTCATTTTTCTTTTTCACTACCAACAAGACGTCCCCCTATAAGTTTTCTATATCATTCATACATAGATGCAAATAGGGCTGCCAATCTCCTTATAGCTGATGGTATTGCAGACTGCTTTCACATGCTCATAGTGACCTACTTCCCAATTCCACACAAACAAAACACAATAATTTGCAACACATAATCAAACAATTCAATCAGCATAATGCACCAAATCCATAATTATTTTCTCAATGTCATATTTATATCTTATTCTTTTTTTTTTTCATTTTTTTAGAGTTGAAGGAAAATTGTATGGAATTTTATCTTTTAAAAGAGAGAGAAGATAATAAAAAATTTAAAAAAGAAAAAAGAAAGGTGATGTTTATATTTAATATCGTTACTAAGCAAAATTACATATTTTAATTTTTCAGTAAAATATTTCATCTAAATGCACTTAATTGAAAAAAGTTTGTCCACTCTAGCTTTTAATTGATAAAAAAATTAGATACTAAAATGAAAAACTAACAAAGTATTAAACACCAGGTTTATAATTACTCCAAATTAAAAAATAAGTTACTATGCATAGCAATACTAATACAAAATGGCAAGGAGTGTCAAAATCTCAAGAAAACACATATCACACTACGAGAATAAAGCCGATTAAAGAAAACAACTGTAATTGAAAGAACTCAAATTTAAAATTTTTTACTTTTTATATAAATAAAAAGATTAATCAGAATCACCTGATTAGCAAGCAAATTACATATTTTAACGTATCAAATTTTAAAATTTATATACAATCTATTTAATTAAATTGATTAGGATTTGAAATTGATCAATTCAATTAGATTTATATCACTCTTTTAACTTTCATATTATGTTTGTATTTTAATATTTAATATGATTATTAAATAGATTGTATTGGTGCTGATGTTAATCATGTGGCATATTTGTTGAAATGGTTGGAGACACTGCCGTTTAGATGTTTGTTCTACAATAAAACAGACCGGGTTCGTAGAACTGTGGGTTAAGGTTAACCGCCACGTCGTTTGGCAGAAGCTAGCTGTTCGCTTGTCGACTCGGCCACGCCTTCCGTTTCCTTAACGCGTGAGGTTGTTAAATGGAGGACAATATAGTCAATATAGTTATTTTAATGGGAAAAGGAAAAATGAAAAAAGAACTGCCCTTATCGGAAATCGAATTCCAAGAAGATCAAATTCCTAGAGAAGAAAATTCACAGGGAAGAAAGAAAAGGGTATGGGGCTGCTTTCGAATAGGTGATCTTCTTTTTCTTCCTTTTTTTTTATTTTTTTAATATGCTTATTGAAATTTCTGATTTCAATTGTCTTACTGATCTTATTTTCTGAACACAGGATCAGTAGGAAAAAATTGAAGCCAGGAGATCACATATACTCGTGGAGAGCTGCATATATATACGCACATCACGGTATTTCCTTTTCTTGCTTTTATTTTAAGGATTTTTGTTTAATTTAGTGATTTTTTAAAATTTTATTTTTTTCATTTATTTTGTTTTATGTGTTTGTTCTTTTGTTTGAAGTGATTTTATACTGGAATGATAACTAAACTGATACGCAATAGTGATCTGTATTATTTTAGGCTGAAATTGAACAATGTGATGATGGGTTTTGTGCTCTTGAAATGGATATGATGAGGAAATTTACTGAAGGATTTCCCTTGAGTTCCTCTAACTGAAACAAGTACTGTATTGGATCTTTATTCTGGTTATTGAAACGTGAATGTTATGATCACTGCCTATCTGACATTGCATGCGTTGAGCAGTTTCATCAGAATGTAGCCTTGAGATTGTGTATTTGCTTAGGTGTTTGAAGGTGGTATAAGTCATGTTGTTGATAATTCAGTTACTGGAAACAAGAAATAGTAATAAAAGTTGGCATTGTTGCCTTCACTGTTAACTTACAGGAATTGCGTTAGTTTGTCTTAGGACTGTGATGCTTCTCCTCTTGGTTTTATATCCTTTATTAATCAGTTCATGAATAACATAGGTGTATGATTGTTTACTTGATTAACTTTAAGATTTGCTATGATGGATGCCTTATTGAACTGTGAACTGATTATAATTCATGTTTTTTTTTTGTTATTATAATTTTATGGTATAGAAATTTTCTTGGAGGTGTTTATTTTTCTACTTAGAGATACCATTTTCATGAATTTTTGTACTTTGCTCGTGCTCATGTTTGCTCGTGCTCATGTGGTGATGAGTAGATGCCAATATCTAGCCAATACATTGGTGTACTATAATTCTTTTAGGGATAATTATATTACAGTTATTTGAACTTTTCTATTTTTTCCATTTGGATGTTTCATATCATCTCAATTTTCTTTTTCTAGTTTTCATCAAATTAAAAATTCTATGAGACTTAGTAGTAGACATTATTAATGTTATAATTTTTTTTTTGGTTTCTGTCTGAAGTCTTTCCTTTTAACATCTGAGCATATTAGGAATCTATATTGGGGATGATAGAGTAGTTCATTTTACCAGACGTGGCCAAGAAGTAGGAACAGGGACTGTGCTGGACCTCCTCTTGGTTAGCTCAGGACCAGCCTCTCAAGTGCCTTGCCCCACTTGTTCTATGCAGGAAGGGGGACATGGTGTTATCCTCTCATGCCTGAACTGCTTCCTTGCTGGTGGTGTCTTGTATCGCTTCGAGTATGATGTTAACCCTGCTCTATTTCTTGCAAAAGCACGTGGCGGAACTTGTACTCTTGCAGTCTCAGACCCAAATGATATCGCAGTCCATCGGGCAAAATATCTGCTTGAGAATGGATTTGGGTGTTATAATGTATTTAAAAACAATTGTGAAGACTTTGCTATTTATTGCAAAACTGGTCTCCTTGTTGTGGATCAAGGAACTATGGGACAGAGCGGCCAAGCAGCATCCATTATAGGTGGCCCTCTTGCGGCTGTTCTATCTACACCATTGCGCCTTGTAACCACCAATGTTTATGGGATGGCAGCAACAGCTGTCGGTGTTTACTGTGTTAGCCGGTATGCTGCTGATATTGGCAAAAGGAGGGATGTGCTGAAGGTCTCGGTGGAAGATCTAACAAGAAGGCTTAACACAGGCACACTCCTGGTGGCTGAAGATCAAACCTTGGCTGCACCGATTCAACAGACTCAATAGGCTGATGCCCAATAAATATTTGAAGTACGTTCACTTTGTCCTTCTCATTTGGTCAATAATTGGTTTGGGAGTATGATTCCCGAGCATGAGTTGCAGCTTCTTTTCAATGTGATATACAGTAGCTTACCCCTGCTTTTTATGGGAAATATTTGGAAGTATAACGACTGAAAGTTCTAAATTATGCTATAGCTAAACCCTAAACCACAGATAGTGGTTTACATACTATGGATGATTCAAATGTTGAAATTTGCTTAGTGCTTGCGTAACTAATCAGATGGTCAGTGACCTGTTAAATTCGTGCACCCTCTCAAGAACATTAAACTGGTTTGCGGTTTTGAATGTATGATTTTGCAGTTTTCTTTTTTAATCGTGTCTGATGTCAGTATGACAATTTTTATGCAAGTGTAATTTTGTATTGAAAGTGACGATTACATTATGATGATACCTTCATACATATGTGAGGTGGACCTGGTGGTGTTTTAGCGGCAAAAGCGCTCATCCCAAGGGATTCTCGTGCATGGGCGTTCTCTAAGAGGGCATATTTGCTCTTCGAGTGGAGACACCCAAGGCTGTCTTCAAGCAAGCAAGGACCAAATTTTTAATACTCCAAGGATCCGTTCGACAACATTAGCTGCAATTGTTCTATTATTCTATAAGCTGGTTAATTTAAAATGACAAGAAAACATATTAACTATATAATTTATTGAATTTGGAACTATATAATTTTTTGAATTCGGAAGAAAGAAAAAATAATAGACGTAGTTGTTAAAAGAATAACTAGGTAATCATTGTAAATGCTAAAAGTTAAGAGTGATTCATATTTTATACAAAACATCTGGCGCTAAAAATTACCAGGATTGGTTCTTTTTTCGCTGTTTCATCCTAAAAACTTGAGAAGTTACCTAATGCCATTCTTATGTTTATTTTGTTTTGAACCCAGTAAACTGGAGGTGTAATCTTAATAAACATACTATTTTATCCCTGTTTGGCATAAGCGAATTTCGAGTATGAATAAAATTGAGTTTGAAGTATAATGTATTTATTTTACATCAAGCACGACAACATAAAACTTCAAACAAATTCGAAAAACAAATTGACATTTATTTATACTCCCCAGTTCCAGCTGCGCTCATAGATATTGGTAAAAAAAAAAGAAAAAAACAGTGGATTAGGCAAAAAAATCTCAGCTTTAATATAACGGGTGAAAGAAAATTATGTCAGCTTGTGCATGATGACGTACAGACCAAAATAGTCTACCAACCAAAGCATAGCAAGCCATTATCCGCTATGACAAAATTTAATGAAAAGCCCGGGCACTACAAAAACCATTGAAAATTATTAAAACAGCCTGATATGATGCCCACAAGTACTCTCTTAACTCGACAAAATTGACATAATCATACAAGGATGTATTTCGCGTGCTAGACAGCACTTTCAACTTGAAGCCAACAAGAAGGGAAAAAAAAAAACTCAAATAGCACTAACAAGGTGAAGCGGTTTCTGATGCAAGTAAATATAGTTAGGATTTGGGAGTTTGTGTTCAACGTTGATGGAGGAGCTTTTTTTTTTTTTCACTCGTCTCCTATACGAGAAGGACAGCATTTATACAACCATCATTCTCTGGATTATTCGTTACTTGAGCATATTTCCCTGCATCAAACCATAAAAATAAAATAACATAAAATAAAAAATTGAAAAAAAGAGAAAAGAAAGGCCTGCCCCTCAAAAAGAAAGCAAGTAATACCAAAATGGGGAACAGAAAAGAGTGTATTTACTAATGCAACGAAGGTTGAAATGCCCAAACTTACCCCATACAACTTTGCCAGCCGGTGTGACAAGACCTAATTCACTGACATTCACCTAAAATTCACAATGAATAATGTAGTCACATAATAACAAATCAGAATTCTAAATATGCTAGTACATCAATTAATATTCGGACAAGTATTTACCTCAATGATGGTTCCTTTTGTTATAACCCCAAGAGAAGTATACATTGGACCATTAGGATTTTTCTTCACTCCAATGATTTCAAGATTGAAGGTGCATTTGAGTTCAGGGTGAGTAACATGGGCTTTTGTAAAACGCAACCCTGAGGGACGGATAAAACGCTCATACTTGGGAGGTTTTCTTGTAAAACCTGGTCCCACAAATGTAGCTTTAGTGACCATTCTCTTCCACTGCTTGGCTGCAAAAATGAAGAAAAGTGATTTATTATGAGAACCCAAAACGGAGGCAGTTACACTGTAAATAATTTTATATGATATCAGATTAAAAGTAAACTGAATTTCACAAGGAAAGATCGCACTTTTGTACCAAAAGCACATAAACATAGGCCTCGAGGGGGGAATATGTTTTTGTTTATTACGTATTCCGTAGCACTTCCAATAATATGTATATAAAAGAAAACAATTGGAGAAGTGCTTACTCTTTCGTTTTCCAGATCTAATCACTTTAAACATTTCATCTTCTGCAACAGGCCTCACCTAAAGAAGGAAGAGTTCTAGTTAAATTCCATTAATCATAAATAGAAGCATAAGTAACTGAATCATAATTAGGGAAAGGGAAAGAATGAGAATCATCGAGGAAGTAAATGACAAAAATGCTACAAAGAATGTGAACACCATCTAACCTTGGGCAGAGGGACCTCCCACTTCCCAGCCTTCTCTTTCCTCTTTTGCTTTATAGTGTTGCTGAGCGTCTGCACATAGCAAAAAGTTATACATACAGAATCATACATTCAAATCAAATTTGTTTGCACTTGCATGCGCATAAACTACATATAGAATCACATTGACCAATATCTATCAGCAATTAACCTTCGCGCGTTGCGTGTTTTCACGATCCATCAGATAGGCAGGAACTGCTCCTTCATTAACTTGATCATCCACCTTGCGCCTTGATGTTGACTCCTCATGCATGGCCAACCTGTTGACATGATACAAAAATTATCCACAAGCAAAACCATCAACAAATGTTAACCGATAACTGATAGATGTAGCACACCCTGATGCAATTGTGGTACTACTGCATATTAACTAGCTAATAAATAGAAAAACAGGCTAAATATGGACAAATTAATTTGCAAGAAAATATAAACAGACTAAACAGAGAAAGTACATTCGCATGTATGCAATTAGGTCCTAACTTTTAAAAATCTGACTAAAATTATCACAACTGCTTTGAAAGATCCTTTATATCAGATCCGAGATGAAGAAAATCATTTAATCCTGCACACAACAGATAACAAAAAATTTTCGCCCTGCAGATTTAAGTGATAACAAAAGAGTAGCAAATCATTGCATGATTAGCTACAAGGGAATTCACCTTTTTTTTTTCCTTTTCCTGTCTTTTAAGCTTCTACCACAAACCATAATCCATCTCACCAGACAATAAAATCTTTGCTAGAAGTTCTAATTCTGAGAGTCTGAGCCAACACCAATAAGTTTGACTGCAACCATGATGCCAATTTTCACCCCATATAAATTGTTTTCAACAAAAGTATCTCTCACATTTTACACTTACCAACATTTTTCGGAGTGCACAACTCAATTTGGTGAAAAATCCAGAACAATTATCAAAACTAAAGAATTCTAGCATTCTCGTAATATATTTCTATCAAATTCAAATAATTATTTCCAAAATGTTAAAATTCAACGTCATTTCTAGCCCTTTTAAGTCCTAAGCTTACTCTTAAATCAGTCCTCTACCAGGTAATCATCCTTTCCAAATAAGCACAGACAATCAATTAGAAGTGACAGAAATACAATAAATAGTGACATTTGTAATATATGTATAGATCAAAATTAATTAGTAGTGACAGGAGGTAATTACGTTTTCTTCATGAGGGCCTTCTCAGCATAGTTTTTCTTGGCAATCATCTTCCCCTTAATACCCAATGCCTGATATCACCAATAGAAACCAAATTAAAATCCTATCCCCGCATGAACCACTCATCATAAAAAAATTGAGAGAGAAAAGAAGCAGCAGACCTTCTGGGCTCTTTCAGAGCGCTTATGAACTTCACGCGCCTCCTTCTTGCGCTTGCGCTCGAAGTGGTCGAGGCGGTAGCCATGCCTCTTCCTGTGTAGTTCTATGTAGTCCCCTTGCGGCTATCATCAAATTATCAGTTATCCGTTAATCAAAAGCAAAGAGAAGTAAAAAGAAAACTTGAAGCATCAAAAACGAGAGAAGAACAAACCATGGCGAATTTACTGCCAGTATCAGATTACAGAAAGAAGAAACTAGAGTATGAACAATTTTTTTCGTTAGAAGATAGAAACCCTAACTAAAAGGTTTTTTATTTTTAGGATTGAAAATGGATTTTAATTTTCGGGTGGAGAAGTTGGGATTTGGATGTTCGGACCGGTGCATACCGACAATTAATTGGGTCCGTGAAGACAAGGTTTGCTCTGGGCCTTTTCTCCACCCAATTGGGCTGCATTCTAAGTCAGGGCTGTGAAGCTATTAATTAGGTCAATCATCTTGGCCCAAATTATTTACTATTTTGGGTCCACTTAAATAGAAAAATTTTAAATAATTTCTTGTAACAGCCAAAAAAATGTATTTTTTTATTATTATTAAAATAGGAAAAACTTATCAAAGCTCCATAATCTAATGCCCATCCAATAGGTTCCCAATGCACCCAACCCAATCAGAGAGAGTTGACGAGCAAACAGGGTATTAAAGAGTAGGAAAAATTTCCATCTGCAAAAATACGAACTCACATTAGAAAACGTCTTTCATGGCATGTGAAAATGAGGAAAATCTTAAGGTAATAAGTGAGAAAAAAGTGAAAAGGAATGCATGTGTTGGTGTAGAGTGTTATTGGATATTTTGTGTTGAAGGTGAAATTATGAGCAGATGCACAGCTCAGCTGGGTCTTAATATTAGAAAGCACATGCAAATTTATGTTAATGATTGAACTTGTGTTCCCAATTTGCAGTTATAGTTATTGATCACATGCCATTATTTTGTCCCCCAGATCGCTCATGGGAGTGCCAATTATAGTGTCATGTTTCTCATTCCTTTCAAATTTTATGGAACTTCGGTTCTAGTTTTAAAATGAATATTGTACCGTTATTATTAGATTATGTGGATAGATTTTATAATGAAAAATATTTATCAACCAACATATTTTCTATTGTTTGATTATACTAATTAAATTTTAAAATATTATAAAAATATTTATAATTATAAAGTTTCATATTTTAAAATTTATTATTAAATATGAGAAGAAAATAAATAAAATTGATAAATTGTTGTAGTTGCTAATAAATTTATCAATATTCAAAAGAATGTTTTTCTTTCTTTTGAAAAGAGAAAAATCATTTTTTAAAATAAAATAGTTTTTCTCTTATTGTAAAAAATAGTTGTGGGGACTAATTTTCCTAAACACCTTAGGTATTAGAAAATTTGAAAAACATTTTCTATGGAAATTATTTTTCAGAAACAAACGGAACTTGATTTGAAATTTTTTAGTTGATTCCAAATTAGAATATTTTTGAACTATTTTACACATCAAAATAAAGATATTCCTAATCCAAATGTGTATATATGGAATATATGAGAACAACAAGTTTAGCTACATAGTTATGTTATGTTTTTGGAATTTGGATGAAGCATGTGCATGCTATCGTTTAGCAAGAAGCTTAGACAGGTTGTACATACACACACCATGTCAATTGGGCAGTGCACTGGATATTCATTTTCCAACTATATATGTTATCTTAGATGAGATAGATACCCATGCATCCTTTATCCCTTCATTAATGCTTATGGACCAAAGGAAGGGCTTAGTGGTCTCAATTTACAATTCTAGAAGAATCTTGTCCCTTCTACTTATACATACATGCATGCATACAAACATACTACCGCTCCAAAACTTATTTGCATCTAGGGAGTTATTTTTTCTATCAAGGAATGAAAGTTAGTGGGGTCAAAATGGAAATTGACCCTGAATTAGTGGAACGTAATTAGCCTGATCAGTGGAAAATTAAATGGTAAAGAGAAAAAAAAAATGTTGAAGGTTTGACCTTGACCATTATTCTTAGTTTAGGTTCTTTTGACCATATATACTTGATTCTTTTATCAGATATCAATGTCGTTTTGTGCCCCTTCTTCTATACAACAAAAAGCTATAATTTCTATTCTTGCTTAGGAATATGTTTTCCTTGCTCATTACTTTACATTTATGATTTAACAAACCTTCCCCACATTTTTTCTGTTAGTGATTATGTACAAGACCTTGTAAATTTTAGTTCACAAAACTATATTTCGAGCCATGAATTTAAAAATCACTTTGATACTCCACCAATATTCATATTTGTAAGAAAATTATAATAATATTAAAATTCTAGTTTCTGATTTTTTAGGTTTTATTACTTTCTTTAACAAAATTGAGTCATGGTGTATAAAAAAAATATAATTTTATATGAGTTGATTAGTTATAATCAAAACTATAAATAAGTTGAGCTAAGCCGAACTTTGTTGAGCTCAGCTCGACTAGTTAAAGACATACTCGAATTTGACTCATCAAGTTTATCGAATAAGTTTTTCTCAAATTGAATTTTCAATTTTGAATAACTCACGAGTAGATTGGCTTATTTATAATCCAACTTATAATATCTTTAAAACTTAGATGTTATATTTCATGTCATTTACAATAATATTCTTGAAAAAATGATATGAAAATTACCAATAAAACATTATTTGATGTTGTAAGCAATCTCAATCCCCAAAGAATGGAAATATAAATCTAATTTCCAAAATTGGACTTTATTGAGAAATAAAGAATATTTACATTCTATGGCTCGAGAAAAATTCTATCTCTTGAAATATATATGTAAAATTTAAATTTCAGTGAGTTTTCACATACTCTCCGTTCATTAATTACCACATATATTAAAGAAATACCCAACTTCTTAAAACTTGGGTTGATTTAGTTATTATCATAATTGGTCTAAATAAATTATATTATATATCAAAATCATAACCCCACCAATTTGAGGATTTTAATAATAATAATAATAATAATAATAATAATTTATAGCAATAATAAGATACCCAATTAGAGGAAAAGCAAAGGAAAGTGATGGTGGGGCTCACACTTTTTGACCCTTTGGACTTAAGCTCCCTATAATGTAAGAACCTTATATCACTTGAAAACAAAAAGCTTAGCATAAAATATGGGACCCATTTTTGTCTATTCCTTTAAAGCCTCAATCAAAAGCTACCTTTGCACCGCCACTCCGCACCAAAACTTTCAGAATAATCAATCAACATTATTTTTATTTTTTGAAATATAAAAAAAAACAATTTCAAGTAAAAAATTTAATAGTAGCAAATACATATGCCCTACCTTTTTTGCTATATGGTAGAGAAAGGTTAAATGATTGGCACAACACTTCAATTTATGTCATGTATGACCTCAAAATTTTTTTTGTCCTCTCATTTTTGTTTGAGATGGAATAAATTTTTTTAAAAAATTATATATTTATTTATTTTTTTAATTTAATAACTTTTAAGAAACACATTAGAAAATGTTATCATATCAAATATGATTTATTTAATTGCTTTTAATTCAATAATTTTTTAATTCATCTCATGCTTTTCTTTTTATCTATTAGACAGAATAATAAGTTATAATAAAAACAGTTTCAATTTGAAATTTCTCACTTTTTAAAGGCGTTTGGTTTAACTGTTTCATGCCAATAACTACGTTATATGTGTTTGATAAGTTTTTTAATCAGCAGCTCATTATTAATAGAATTTTCAATAAACTATTGTTTCTATCAGCTACAATTTAAAGTTTTTTCGTATCAACTGGTAACTGATTCATATTTATATTATTTCGGACTATATTAACTTTATAAAAATAATTAAATATAATTTCTTTAAATTGAATTTTTTAAGATCGTGTTATTTATAATTGTTTAAAAATAATTTTTTTAAAATATTATTTTAAAAATTTTAATTATTATTTCATTAATATAATACATTAAAATAAAAAAATATATTCATCTTAAAAAAAAATCAACTAACGGCTATCACCCATCAGCTACCAACAAGTGTTATCAACTCATTCTATTGTGAAGATTAGAGTTTAATTAATTTTAAATTTAATAAATAAAATTTCTATAATAATTGAGGAGTTCAGGTACATCTTTTCTATATATATATATATATGATAACCTCCAATTTCAACCTATATTAGAAGCATGGAATTTAGTGCAGCATGCAATGAAATTATCGACCGACAAAGAAAATTAAACTTATTTTGATTAGAAGACATTTCCTCATTTTCACTTGTTCAATTAAATATAAATTGCGTTTGAAGTGAGTGCTCTAATCTCCTTATCAACCATACCTTTTTTCCAAGATTATGCAAAACAAGTCATTTTCCTTCTTCTTTCTGTGTGTTTAATTAACTAATACATCATTTTTTAATTACTCCCATAATTTCCTGGCTTATGGACAAAAGGTATGCGTCAACCCTTTTAAATTTCGTTATAATAGTCAAATTAGTTTCCATTAGTTATTGGTGATTGGGTCGATGATAATAGCTATTAATGATTAATAAATAAAAAATATATTATGATAAATTTATTAATATTTAAAATTATTTTTCTCTTAGAAATGAAAAGTCATTTTTACTTGACACGAAGAAATGAAGCTTTAGTTTTGCCTTGCTCACAGAAATAACTACCGTTGATTTATTTAAATGAGCATCTTATTTTGCGGAAAAAATAAGGATATTATGGTAATTACATAACGCGCGATGTCAAACGTGGGTGACGTGGCTATGTAAGTGTAATGCGGAATCATCGTGTACCACTCGGGTTCACTGTCTCCGTAATTTCGGATCGCACGCGCTCACAGTCACAGATTCACATTCCCTTAAAATAATTTATTTACAGTACTGCCATTCAAATCTTTGTTTCTATTCTTTTCCTTTGTTTTTTTGGACACGATCTTATCTTTGTATTCCTCTTTATCCATTATCATACTACTTTTTTCAATTTGCCTTCTTTTCTTTTGAGAGTAACCTTCTTTTTTGCTTTTTTAATTAATTTATTTTATCTATATTTTAGAATGTATAAAATTACGATATTGTAGTCAATTAGGTATATTTTTTTCATTTATTGAAAAGCTTAGTCCTTGTCTATTTATGGTCATTGAATAAATAAAATTTTATAAATAACTAATTGATTTATTTTCTTTTAATTATTCTTTTCTCTTTACTTTAATATTAAAATAGATTCTCCCAATGTATAAAATAATAATTCCAATGACTTTACTATTATAACCTTTTTAATAATGATACTCTGAATTTTATAAATTTTCACAATTTTATTCTATTTTACTTCAACTCAATATTTTATAACATAACACCTTCAATTGTAATTAACGTAAGAATTGCACACAACACCTAATATTTTATTTCCTTCTTTTTTAAATCATCATGCGACTCTAATAAATAATTAAAAATTAAAAAAATTCCGTTATTCTAAACAAATAATATTGCACATAAATTTTAGTTTTTAAGATAAATGTCAATATATAATTTAACAACATAAATTTAAATTTAAAATTATCGATTTTAATTTCAAAAAATAAAGAATCAAAATCAAAATGTAACATTTAATATTTTGAATTAGTTAAATGTTTCTCTAAATTATTGCCTTCGGTAACTTGATATTTTATAGTAAAAAATATTATTTATATATTTATATTGAACAAATATTAAAAATAAAAAATGTTGATTCCTAAAATATTAAAAATTTCTCATTTTACTTATAAAATAGTTAACTTTTCAATTTTTGCTGCTTTAAATTTTGAAAATTTAGGTATAGTAAAATTATTTTTTATAATAAATTTAATTGAAAATTCTAGGTGAATATTTTAATGTTATTTTTGTCATTTTAAATTTATTAGCTATTAAACATTTATTGTTATTGAATACATTCGCTTTTAACCATTATTTAAACAGTTAACAACTAGTTGCTAATATCTACAAGCTGATAGCTAAACACATAACAATTATTAAAATAGCTAACTGCTATTAGAATAGTTAGTATTACCGAATAAATCCTAATTAATAACTTATATTTAATAGTTAATAGTTAGTAAAATAGTTGAGTTTATAATGAAGGGTAATTTTGTCCATAAATATTTCAATAGTTCATTTTGTGAAATAAATTTATAAATTTTCCATTAATTTTAGTAAAATTTGCATTAAACATACTCAATTTCATCGTAAAATTAAAATATATATTTTTTATTTAAAAACACAATATTTTAAATTTTTAAATAATTTTTACAAAATTTTATAGAATTCATTTATTTCGACGGGTACTTAATAATTCCAAATAATGACTAAAACTGTAAAATGTCTTGTTTCTAACGTACACGGCTCCTCTACGGTAATGGTCTCATGATTAGAAAAGATTAGGAAAATACAAAAAAAATTTTTTTGGAAAGACAGAAAAAATTATTCATGATAATCAGGTTAAAATTTTGAAAATAAAAAGAGAATTTCTCTGTGATTAATCATATTCAAAGTCTAACCAAAAACATGAAAGAAAAAAAAAATAATGAGTGGGATATTAAATTTATTTTTAATATTGAAATTAATGAAAAAACATTTATTTTAATTAAATTAAATAGTTGGATGGCGATATTGTTACGACAAAAGTTGTCATAATCGAATCTTTAATCTTCGCATTCATTACGATACAAAATATTTTTTTATGGGTTTTAATGTATTTTAATAATTTTTTTCTATTTTTTATGGGTTTTAATGCATTACTCCTTATATTTTTTATTTTGTTGTAAATTATATATTTTTTATTAAATAAATATATCTATTATGATATAGATTCATATTAATAATATTTATGCTATTATTTGTGTTTTATCTCCATTTTGGGTGAAATTTATAATATCTTTATTTTATATAGAGTTTTATTTTGTTATTTGCATTTGTTTGGTTTATTTGAATAAATTGCAATTTATGGGGACGATAATCTTCATTTTTTGGAACTTGATAGTGCGACATGTTCCTCCATTAGATTTAGTGGTTCAAATCATCTGTATTCGTCATAAACAATTAATTCATAAATAATTATTCAATATATAGAAGATTAGGGAATTTTATTTAATCAACAACTTTTGAAGATCCATCCGTTTTCTTCAAATTCACCTTCTAATTTTATTTAAAATTTTTTATTAAATCAGCGAATAATAATTATTTTATAATTTTTATTTTATGTTGGGTATTCACGAAAAAGGTTCGTGTCCACCTTATAATATTTGTATTGATTTAAAATTTTTAAAGAAATCTTAATATTATCTTAAAAAGGTAAAATTATGGGGTGTATCACCAAAATAATTTTAAAATTTAATAGAGTTTTAATCCAATATATCCCTTTTATATATATGAATCTCATTAAAGTGGAAGCACAAGCACGTTGGGTTGCAACATTTTAATAATTTTTTTATACCTAAAAAACATGTATATAATAGCGAATGTTAAGTATATAGAGTCCATTTACATTATAAGGGATTCAGTTACAATAGTTTAATATTATTTTTATACAAATATTATACTGAATCCACTTGTATTATATATATTTTCATATTTCCTGAATTTTCTAAAATTACTTAAAAAATTAAGTTATTTTGATAAATAATTTTACCAAACACATTATTTTAGTCATACACAAAAATATGCTACGTCCATAAGTAGTCACAATAGCGCACAAGAATTCTTCAAATGTATGAAAGAGAATAACCAAGTTTTTGGATAAAAACTAGTGAAAATATACTTATTGAATATATATATATATATATATATATATATATATATAATGCTAAAATAGAAAAATAAAATAATTATTTCCTAACGGAAGGAGATTTTTCATTTATTTATATATTAAAGAGGAAACAATATTTCGCCTTCAAATAATTTTTTCTCCGTCGATACCTAACAAACTAATTACTAATCACCATTTGTCAAATGCTCGAAAGACAGAAGTACCCATCGTGAAATTGATGGTGTTGTTGAGACAGATAAAATTATAGAGCTCTGCGAGTGCCATGTGTGGCAAGCTACTTTCCAGAACAACATATTGTACGGACAATTTACCATTTCTTTCTCTTGTGAATTTTATCAGCTATCAATTTCCCACATTTTCTCTCTTCTTGCTCAATTCATTTTTTATACTTCTTTCCATTCTTCAAAAAATCCAGCTTTAGTGGTCTGTCTTTGGTTTTGAAGCTTAATTTTGTTTTTATCACTTTCTTCACCGCACTAACTCTACAGTCAGCAGCAAATTCCATGCAGTCTTAAATTTTGAGTCTTTTAATTTGTTTTTGGTTATTTCCATGTGAGATTGGAGATGGGTAGTTCAAGAAGCAGCAGTTGGTGCTAAAATGGTTCTTGATGAAGCAAAATGCAACTCTGCAGATCTGCTGCTATGAGAAACAACGACATAAGACTTGTATTTTTCGCACTACAACTGCTCTGTTATGTTTCTTTGGTTTCTAGCGTCACAGATCCCAATGACTTAGCTATTCTCAAAGCGTTTAGAGATGGGTTAGAGAATCCAGCGCTCTTGGAGTGGCCTGCAAATGGCGTTGATCCATGTGGTCAATCTTGGAAACATGTTTACTGTTCTGGTTCACGGGTTTCTCAGATTCAAGTTCAAAATATGAGCTTGAAGGGTCCTTTGCCTCAAAACCTGAACCAGCTTATCATGCTTGAAAATTTAGGCCTTCAAAGGAACCAATTTACGGGGCCTTTACCATCCTTTAATGGGTTATCAAATCTAAAGTATGCTTATTTAGATTATAATCAGTTTGATTCTATCCCATCTGATTTTTTTGATGGTCTAGTGAATTTGCAAGTCTTGGCATTGGATAATAACCCTTTTAATTCCACTACAGGGTGGACATTTCCTGATGCGTTGCAGAATTCTTCACAATTAACAACTCTTTCTTGCATGTACTGTAATCTGGCTGGACCATTGCCTGATTTTTTAGGGAATTTGTTTTCTTTGCAAAACCTGAAACTTTCAGGCAATAATTTATCTGGTGAAATCCCTCTTAGCTTTAGAGGCGGCATGTCTCTGCAGAATCTGTGGCTAAATGATCAAAAAGGTGGTGGCTTGAGTGGTACAATTGATATGGTGGCAACAATGGAATCTCTAAGTGTTCTGTGGCTTCATGGGAATCAATTCACAGGTAAAATTCCAGAAAGCATTGGAAATTTGACTCTTTTGAAGGATCTTAATCTTAATGGCAATAAGCTTGTTGGATTAATTCCTAATAGCTTGATAAATTTGTCATTGGAGCGTTTAGATTTGAATAATAATCAATTAATGGGCCCAATGCCAAAGTTTAAAGCAGCTAAGGTGTCTTGTACTCCAAATCCTTTTTGTCAATCCACTGCAGGGGTTCCTTGTGCCTCAGAAGTTATGGCACTTATAGATTTTCTTGATGGTTTGAATTATCCTCAACGGCTTGTTTCTTCATGGACAGGTAATGATCCATGTTATTCATGGGTTGGAATTATTTGTGATTCTAGTAAGGTGTATTCAATTGCTTTGCCTAATTTTAATCTTAGTGGTACCTTGAGTCCTTCAGTAGCGAATCTAGCTTCTCTTCATCAAATCAAACTTGGGGGTAACAATCTTAGTGGTCAAGTTCCAACAAACTGGACTAATTTGACTTCCTTGAAAACTTTAGATCTTAGCTATAACAACCTTTACCCTCCATTTCCAAATTTCTCTAATACTGTGAATGTTGTTATTACTGGGAATCCTCTACTCAATGGTGATAAATCCAAACCAGACATCCCACCACCTAATGATAACAATCCATCTTCTGGAAGTTCGGATTCACCAAAAACCCAATCTCCAAATACCAAAGGCACAGGTTCCAGACCCGGTGATTCTTCTACGGAATCAAGAAAGGAGAAAGGTACTAAGAGGTCCACTTTTGTTGCAATTGTAGCTCCTGTTGCAAGTGTTGCGGCTGTTGCTATTTTGATTATTCCTTTATCTATTTACTATTGTAAGAAGAGAAAAGACACTTACCAGGCTACAACTTCTTTAGTCATTCACCCAAGAGATCCATCTGATTCAGATAACGTGGTTAAGATTGCTATTGCTAATCAGACCAATGGAAGTACTTCTACCATAACAGGGAGTGGTTCTGCAAGCAGAAATAGTAGTGGTTTTGGCGATTCTCATGTCATTGAAGCAGGAAATCTGGTTATATCAGTTCAAGTTCTTCGAAATGTTACAAAGAATTTTGCCCCGGAGAATGAGCTTGGCCGTGGCGGGTTTGGAGTGGTTTATAAAGGAGAATTGGATGATGGAACAAAAATAGCAGTAAAAAGAATGGAGGCCGGTATTGTAAGCACCAAAGCATTGGATGAATTTCAAGCTGAGATTGCTGTTCTTTCGAAGGTTCGACATCGTCATTTAGTATCACTTTTGGGTTATTCAATTGAAGGAAATGAGAGAATTCTAGTATATGAGTATATGCCTCAGGGAGCTCTAAGTAGGCATCTTTTCCACTGGAAAAGCCTGAAATTGGAACCCCTTTCTTGGAAGAGGAGGTTAAATATTGCATTGGATGTTGCTAGAGGAATGGAGTATCTTCATAATTTAGCTCACAGAAGCTTCATACACAGAGATCTCAAATCATCAAATATCTTGCTTGGTGATGATTTCAGGGCAAAAGTTTCAGATTTTGGATTGGTGAAACTTGCTCCTGATGGGGAGAAATCTGTGGTAACTAGGCTTGCTGGAACTTTTGGATACTTGGCTCCAGAATATGCTGGTAGGCATTCTATTCTATATTCTCTGGATTTGCTGAAGTGACATATAATTTTCCAAAAAAAAAAAAGAAGGGTTTTGTCCCCCTCTTTTCGCCAATGTCTCTTGTGATTTTTATGAGTTGGTTGAAATTAAAATGTTTTAAAATTCAAAATTAAGTTAATTTTGCACATATGTGAAAAAGAAAATTGAAATTTGTAGATAATGTTTGATTGCTGTGAAAATTTCATGCCCAAGTTAAGATATATAATCTTGACCAAAAAAATTAAAACCCTTAATATTACTTCAGTAGGAAATGAAAACTCTGGAACAATTTACAAATGTCAAAGAGTTTATTTTGAGAATAGATTATTAGAATAAATTTTATTTTCCTTTACTCTGCTTGAGCTATACCAATGCCACTATCCTAGTGACACTCACATCCTGATGCTAATTGTTGCAGTGACTGGAAAAATCACAACCAAGGCCGATGTCTTTAGTTTTGGAGTTGTTTTAATGGAACTGTTGACTGGGTTGATGGCACTTGATGAGGACCGGCCAGAGGAGAGCCAGTACTTGGCTGCATGGTTTTGGCGTATTAAATCTGATGAGCAGAAACTTGGGGCTGCCATTGATCCTGCCCTTGATGTGAAAGATGAAAAATTTCAGAGTATCTCCACCATCGCTGAACTTGCTGGGCATTGCACAGCCAGAGAACCTAGTCAAAGGCCGGATATGAGCCATGCTGTGAATGTATTAGCCCCACTTGTCGAAAAATGGAAACCTTTGGATGATGACACAGAAGAGTATTGTGGCATTGATTATAGCCTCCCACTTAATCAGATGGTGAAGGGCTGGCAGGAAGCAGAAGGAAAAGACTTCAGTTATGTGGACTTAGAAGACAGCAAGAGTAGTATACCGGCAAGGCCAACTGGCTTTGCAGAGTCTTTTACCTCTGCAGATGGTCGGTAAAAGAGGGTTGCTGTTGCCCTTCTTGAACAAAAATTCCTTTTTCCAGCCGTAGATATTATGCCGTGTTGTTTCTGTGTTAGAATTCATTGTCAATATAGTGTCGTACTGTCAATGTTATTATGATGTATTGTGCATTCCAAATGTTTAATAGGTCTCATGCAGGCTTTGAATTTTTAGAGGTGAGATTTTATATGCTACTGGTAATGTAGATAGCGAAGAATGATGAATGCAGACTATTTGTCAATTATTTCTCGATTATATCCATGAATTTCATTAAAACGTGTTCATTTTGCCAAATTTTACATGTACTGTACTGTACTCTTAGTTTCATTTGTGCTCACCTGCGAATGTTAAAATGTTTCCATCAATAATTATGGATGACATTGTATATATTTTCCATGGGAATGACTATTAGGATAGAAAGTGACGTATGATGGAAATGGAAAGAAATTCCGAGGAAACTGAGAGAATTACTTACTTAATGAAACTCTGGTTTAATGGAGGTCATGATCACACATATGGCCCCCGCCTGAGTAGGCAAATTGATTCCAGTAAGAGGATCCACATCCAGCAAAGGTTGGGAAGATAAAGATGGAAGTGGCGATTAAAGAAAATTTATGTCATTATCGTTATTGCAACCATATGTTATTAATATAACGGAACAGATGTGAGAGCTCATAACTGGACTGGTTATGGCTGATTGATGCTTGGCCATGTGGGATGCTTTTCAAGGGTTTGGTCTCATTAGGCTAAGGAAACCCCATCTGAGTTTATCAGTAAACTAAATTTAATGGACAAAATTTTTTTTATTAAAATAAAAATATTTAACAGTTTATTGAGGAAAAAAAATAATAAGAATAATTTTTTTAAAAATTATATTTTAATTGATCTAACCTACGGATGGAATCTTCTAGACAAATCTAATTTTTAAAAATAGATCATCAGAAAGAAGGGACTACGTGGCACTACATGCTTTGGTCTATCCTTCTGTTGCATCTGGAGCCCTCTAACGGTTTCTAGCCAGCTTTTATTCAATGCATATGCTCTATACATGCTAAATACACAAATTTAACTCCTACACTTGGGTAAAAAAATGAAATAGTCTCTAAATTTCTAAATTGATACTGTAAAACCGTAAATTTTACTCGAAATAGTCTCTAAATTTCAAAATTTATCTTGTAATACTATAAATTTTACTCATTCCGCTCCATTTTAATAGCAACATTTGCTTTTTTTCATAAAAATTAAAAAAATGATTGAAATTCATAGATTTTTCAAAACATATCATACAATGTCTAAATAGCCTTTTTTAAATGTAATTATAAAAATAAGTTACACCTAACAAATATGGATAAAGTTGAAAAAAATAATTAATATAGTGTTAAAATCTTAAATAAACACTTAAATTGGAATAAAATAAAATGCTTATTTGTTGCTATTAAAGTGGAACGGATGAATTATTTTTATTGTAATTTCATAAAACAAATACTAGCAATTAGGGATGAGCAATCCATCCGTTCACTTCGAACCGAATTAAACCAAAGACAAATATTGCAAACCAAAGTTTTTGAACAACAGACCAAATTGAAAAACGAAATTGGCAGTTGAATCAAACCGATAGCTAATTTGGTTAGTTTTGATCATTTTCGCCGTTTCGGTTCAGTTTTAAACTAATCAATAAATTTTCATGAAATCAATACAAACTGAATAATAAATTCATTTCAAACCAAAAAAATCGAACATCCCTTGAATAGTTGACTAAATTGCTAAAATGGGTTGATTTTCGATTCATTTTGATCGGTGATTTTGCACAACTCAACTAGCAACAAATAATTATATGCAAATAAATTTGATACATAAATAGTATAATTTTTAAAACAATAATTTTTCATTTTCAACTATTCAATAAGTGTTTAAGGTGTTGGACGAATTAAATTCAAATACTTAGGTTGTGAAATTTTATGAATTCGAAGTGTTTAATGGTCAAAGTTAAAAATGAAAAACGGTTTGGTTTGGTAAAGTTTGAAAAGATTCCAAATAGAACCAGAGATTGCGGTTTACATAGTTTCAACTCAAACCAAACCATTTAATCAACAAAACCAAATCAAATGAAATTGCAATAAAGCAGCTTGGTGCAGCTCGATGCATTAAAATAATTTAATGAATGGTGTAATGAATTCATGTATAATATATAATATATAACATAAGAAAAAAATTACAACTAGGAAAAAAACGCTTAATTTTTCATAACAAAGAAGCATAATACAAAATATCAATTTATGCAAAAAAAACAGTAATATCACATGTAAATAACATTTGTGGTCACACAAAGTGTAACCTTACTGATAAGAATCTATTTGTAAAATAAATAAATGTCTTTCAATACTACAATATTAAAAACATAAGAATGACTTTGAAAAAAAAAAAATCATATTCACAAAGTGTATTTCTAAAGCTTCAAATTAGATGTAAAACATAATAATTAAATTAACACAATGAACATTGTAGAATATCAAAATAGAAAATCCTTGTGAAGATTTTCAAATATTTGTAAAACGGGAAAAAAAAACTCACGTTAGTTATAATCCAACATTTAATGAATTCATACATAATATACTCTAAACTTCCTCTCTCATCAAGGTTTAGAATTTATATTTTTGGTTCGGTTTTAAATGATTTAATTACGGAAAGACCAAATCAAATTGTTTTTAAAGCGATTTATCAAATGGTAAACCAATCAAACCATTCAAACTGACAATTTGGCAGTTTGAACTCTTTAATGCCCTTTCATAATCACTATAAGAATTGAGGATGCCATAAAATTTCGTAAAACATATGGAGCGAATTAATGCATTAAGCCTACACATACAAGCAGCAATCAAATATTATTTAAGATTATATCAAAATATATACGTAGCTAACAGTTAAGCAAACCAATCTTTGTGCAATGTTGATTTTTAAAATCTGTCTTCAAGATGAACGGAGTACATGTCATTCTGCGGGTAAACCTATACAATACAAGGACTCGTGAATCACACTGTCAAATAGCATTTAATACGCATCATTCTACGGTTAAATCTATACAATGATTTTGTAATCACACATTCACACTCATATCTAAAAGTTGTCAAGTGCATTGAATTATAATTATGACACAAACTACAGCAACATCAATAGATGTAAACATTTCTTTTCTTTCCTTTCCTTTTCTTTTTTGGGTCAATGCACGGATCTTCAAAACCATATTGATATTAGCCCCTGCATCTAAGTGAAATACATATTTCTACTATTCTTCAGTGAAATGAATTTCTTACCCGAAAATTTCACTCTAGCTTGACCTTTCTCCTTGTCAATCCTTTGGGAAACTACATGTCCTCTGAGAAGCAACCAATGTGATAAGCTCCTGGTGTCTGGTCCTTGGTTGAGGAAATAGGAGGGGTTGTCGAAACTTTCAAAGGAGAAAAATGCCGATAAGGCCGATGAACTGGAGGTAGCAATACTGATGATTCTCGGTCCATTGCCAATAACCGCCCACACTTACTGCACCAACAACTAAAGAGTTCATAATCCAAATCAATTGCATAAACTCATAAAGTTCAAAGAAGCAACTGTCACCTGCAAACTTTGGTAAATAGTGTTCGATAGCTGCAAATCCAATGCTACAAAAAGATAAAAAAGAAATATAAAACATAAATGTCCTGAAGTATGAGTCATTTTCTTATGAAAACATGAAAAAAAAAACCAGCATTCATAAATTGAGAAGCATACCAAAAGAAAGTACAAAGCTGTTTCAGTCCCAATACCAAGAAAATGTTGCAAAGCCATCGTAGCATGCTCCTGCAACAGCATGAAAAGAAATAAGCTTGAAATGAACATTCAAACAGTTCAGCAAGCAAAATAAGAGAGAAAATTAGAGAATGGTTACCGTGATTTGTCTAAATACATGATAAACTGAAAAACCTCTTGCATGTATATAGCTGCCTCCCTATTCAATTATGTAAAAGATGAATCATGTCAGCTAAATGCAGCATAAGAGAAACAAGTAGATAATGAATTCAGCACGAGAAGGGTAACAAGGAAGTAGCAAACTCAAAAGCATTGGATTATGCATTAATTTACTTTGTAAATGACCAATGTCTAACTTTGTAAATGAACAACGTAAGATTATTTAATGCAGTGTACGCAGATCAACTTAATTTAATACTATCTTTATTCCTTAATACTTGTCACATCTGGAATTTCACATCTCTCAAAAAAACCATTAAATTTGTTTAAATTATAATAAATTGTTGAGTAAATTAACTATAGTTTTAATTTAAGACTAGTTCTCTAAAAAAATCATTAAATTGGAATAATAATTATTGATCATATACAAAGGGTAAACATAGAAAAGAAAAAAAATTTATTACTCATTGAAACCACAAATGTGATGAATATTTTAAAACAAACTATTTACTCAAATGTAACAAAGTACTATAGAACAAAGATCGTAGCTAACAATCATATCTAATGGAACTAGCATGCAGTGCAACAACAACAAACAAAAATATAATAAACACATTATGCAACTGGTTTTAATATCATGTTAGTTTACTGCTGAATTCAAAAGGTTGAAGTGATGACACCATACCAGATACCAAGACCATATTAGACCTCATAAATGACCAGTGCAAGATTCTAGTGATAAAAAATCCTTATTTACTTGGGGTCCATTCATTAGCAAAATTCTAGCTCCAATTGTAAATGAAACATTCGAACTCGGATTACATGAAATGGATTACCAACTTTAGAAGATCCCACCCAATCCCTATGGATTCACTACCTATGGCCTACAATTAGGAATTCCAAGTTCAAACCACTGAATAAACTTTTGTCTTGCTAAATAAATGAATGGCGAACTTCTTCCTATTTTACTATGTGGCAAACCTCTTCCCCATTCACTTGATGTGGCACTTTATATCTAGATCCTAGATCACTTGTTCAAGGCTATCTGCACATCCCTATTACCAGTCTCATCAACACATGTTAATTCTCAACAAATGAAAACGTGTTTTCTGAGCTAATAGGTTTCCTGCAAAGGGCCAAACAAATTGCCAAGATCACAATCATTGATTTCCACTTTTCCAAATATCATCAGCAGGATGCATCAATTGAACACCTACCATGGATCAGGATATTACAATCACACTATCAGAAAATCCTTTGTAAAAGAAAAAAAAGACTGTCACACACCCATATTGATATTAAAATACGGACATGGTATGACCATGAGCATATCCACCAAGCAAGAACTAAAATGCAAGCCTTCAATTTTTTATTGCATATCTGAAAATGAACCTTCAAATAGAAGAACAATCATTAAACTATCAAGTGCAGTAAAACATTTATATGGTGAAGTAAGGCAATATTGTCAAATGTGAACCGTGAGGAATGAAACTAACCAATCATACAAAATTCCCAATGTAACGAGAAACTAGAGTCTATACAATAGGCATCTCAAAACAAGTTACCTCATCTGGTGAAAAGAAAGCTACCGCATCTGGGTCAATAGAACCAGCTGGATGCAATGATACAATAGCTCTGAGGACAGAGGGAAACAACAATTCAATTACAGCAACCTTATCAGTGGTAGAAGAGCCCTGCGATGCTGTTCTTAGTTTATTTAACGTATGAAAAGTATGCTCTTTTGATGTTTCCATAGGATTCTCATTTGCTGAAGTTGGCAGTGAAGAAGCTCTTTTCAACCAATCGAGTCGTTCATAAGTGAAAACTTTCAAATTAGGGATTTCTTTCTCCACACGTACTAGAATGTCCGATAATGTTTTGCAATCACGAAGATCTTCTTGAAGAGTTGCTGGTAGTACTTGGGAACTGCAATGTCTCTTTGGCATTGATTCAGTACGTTGACCATCCAATCCATCATCAAGATGAGGAAAGAAACGTCTTTTCTGATCGGTGAATGCCTTAAGAGCTAACCTGCATACATTCAGAACTACAACTTAGTAGAAAAAGAAAAGTAGAGCATGCACGAAACAAACCATGTTGGTTTGATACTTTAACTTAACTGAGTCCTCAATCTAACTGTGATGATAGATATGTAAAAGTCAAATTGTTGACAATTGAACTCAGAGCCCTAACACCCATACTACACAGGCAGCCAACTTTCTTGTGTAGGGCCAGAAAAGGGATCGAACTTCAAATTGATATAGGCATTGTCCATAACAACATAAAAATCTCAAAACCGACCTGGTTCTATCAACAGCTAATGCACCAGCCTGGCCAGCAAGTTGCCGTTTCCATGCATATGCAACCACTGCACCATCTGGGCACACCAATGGCATGTGCAGACCCCAGGAATTGCTTCGTGATCTTAGAGAATCATTGAGAACCCCAGATTCTTCTAGCTGCCTTCCTAACAAGATTATAAAGATTCAAAATTCATGAAGAATAGCAGCTACGTACGAAAGTTAAGCAAAACAAAAACGATACAGAAAACTAAAATTATCCAAAGCCCAGAAACTAATATGTTTGTTCTCCAATTTCTCCATTAAATGGAAGTAAAATATAGGACATTCCATTAGTACAGTATATTTGCATTTTTATTATCATCTGCTACCAAGCCAAAAAGAAAAATAATAAATAAATAACCCTAAAGGGCTTGAAATTACAAGGAGAAATGCAAATGCATATTACAGAACATACCAACGGAACGTAGTTCTTCAAGATGTTGCCGCATGGCCGTGTCTTCTTTGCGGAACAATTGCAAGGGCTTGTTGCTCTGATGAGGCTGCGCCGTGATGAAAAGTGCTTCGAGGATGCGGTCAGCGCCGAGCCTCACGTCAGCAATGAGGCGAGCTGCTTGGGCCAGTCTATCCATCGCCATTGCCACCTGCTTCGGCGGCGCATCCGCTGGTGAAGCCTGGTTCGAATTCTGGATCCCTACAGGCTGGGGCTCCTGCAGCTGTTGCATTAAAGCGTTGAGTTTCATCCCTAAAAATAAGAGAACTAGTACTAGTTGTAACTCTAGCGCGCTGTCTGAGTCAAGAAGTTGGGGCCTTTCCTTTTTTGGTTGAGATCCTGCGAGCCAAGTGCAGCTCTTTAATGGATCTCCACACTACAACAGCAAGGATGGTTAGGTTTTTTGGGACTTTCAGGCTAGACCAAAACAAATAGTGCCGCCACCGTTGAAAAGTTAAAGCATTTCGGGTACCCAAACCGAGAATGTTAGCCCAAAATCCTGAAACCCGAAAATTTATGAATGAAATAAAACCTCTCTTTTTGAAAGATTTTAATCATAAGAATCATTTGAATTCCAATTATGTAATAGCTTCCTTAATAAAAAAATAAGGGTAATAATATTTTCAGAGCAGTTTTTTACCTCGATAATATATTGACTATTTTGCAATTTATTTAATTAAATTAAAATTACGTTATTATTTTAATAGCAAATTAAAAAATTCTTTTTAACGATGCCATAAAATTTAGAATGGATTTTGTAAATCTGGTGAAACTGCTCCTTCAACCAAAAGGAAAACGCAAATATTACGTGGATTTTGCAATTTATTGTGTAAATCATATAATAATTTATTGTTGTGTCAATAAAATAGTACTACAATAATTTATTATTTGTCTCTAGTTAAATTTCTAATAATGTAAATTCATATCAATTATGATATAACTGAAAAATTAAGCATCAATTTGTATTTTCTCTAAGAAAATATCGAAATTTAATGAATAGTTCTATAGTTATAAAAATTGTCATTAAAATAAATGGAAATTAGCAAATGGATGGATTTATGATTGATGACTAGAAAATATTATTTTGAAATCACGTATTAAGAATTTATAGTATATTATATTAATTGAAAATTATGAAATGTATTTTTTTACAAGTCCATTGTTTTGTCATTAATAAATAATAATATCTGGCAATAATGCTACCCAAGAAAAATTGGAAAAAAAATAGAAATTATTTCGCAGTCGGTTTTCAAGTATGGTTCGGGTTTATTGCAGCCCGGATATATCATCTTCTTCCTGTTAAGAGTTCTCTTCAGTTTCTACTCCGGCGGCACCAAATAGGATCTTCAATTTCTGTTGCTCTTCATCTATTTCCACATGTAACTCTTGCCATATATCTGTTTAGTTCGTGAAATTTTGTTTTCTTGGTTTTCTCAGCTGCCAAACAGACAGTTAGGCTTCTACATGGCCTAGCGAAAAGATAAACAAGCGCGAGCATCGACATTACATTCATTTACCAAGAGTCTAAACCGAATTTTTTTGGTTTTTGTTTAATTTTGTAATTCGCAGTGAAAATGGCAAAAACTGAGGCTTCCTTAAAGAAGCAGCAAAAGCGTGGTGTTGATTTCAAGGTGAGCAATTTACCTATTACAATCTAACTTTCTCTGTTCTGTGTTCGAGGTTTGTTGGCTTATTAAGGTGGATTCTGTTTCTTTTTCTTTATCTGCAGAAAATTAAGCGGAAGCTAGGCAGGAAATTGCCGCCACCTAAGAATGCTACAAACACTGAAATTAAATCCAAAGGTAATAAAGTGGAAGCTTTATTATCATTACTATTATTATTTTTCATTCCTCGTGTTTAGTTATTTAAATTTTGATTTCGCTGGAAAATTTTGTTTCTGAAGAAGAAAGGTTAGGTCTTTTCGTTTAGCTGCCAAAAGCAAATAATAGATGTAGCACTCCCTCTTAATTATCGAAAAGGAAAGTTAATTTCTGTTTTTGTTATCTGATTGAATTTTTCCAGAAAACTATGCTTGAAGTGTAATTACTTAAAATTGCAGCTTGTTGGTATAGTATGTTTGACGAGAAGTCAAGAATAAAGCCTCTAGTTTTCATGCCTTCGCAAATACTTTCTGCTAAGTTTAATGGACCCTTTATGTGCTGCTATATTTTCAGTTCTAAATGGCCTTTTGTGAAGCAACATGACTCTTGAAAGTTAACTTGCATGTATTGTGGGCAGCAATTGTTCTTCCTGAGCAGAGTGTGGCATCAGAGAGAGCGGGTTTAGCTCTGAGTAAGAAAGGCTTGACTTTGAAAGAGCTTCTTCAACAAACCTCCCACCATAATGCAAAAATTCGTAAAGGTATTTCATCATTGCTATCAAATTATTGAATTATTGTGAAAGGCCTTTCTTGAAGAGTTCAAGCTTGTGAATAATATCAAAAAATATAATCCTTTGGTTACCAAGAAATGTAGGAGAAAGGAAGTTACATGATTCTCATAGCTTGAGTTTTAAACTTTTAGTGATTGGTTGGAGGGAGAAAACCACATATAATATATTTTATTTAACTTAAAAAGGAACATGTATTCTTGACCTCTGGGCAAGGATTGGGTAAGGCAATATTAAAACTCTAGGCTAATAGTATCATTGGATATGTATCAAAGGGGTTTAAATGTTTCCAGTAGTGGAACTGAATACTGTTTTCTCTTATGGTTGAAAATTACCTGCATATTTGTTTTTACTATCTGCTTCATGATTCTTTTATATTCTTGTTGAAGTTTTTTAATGTTTAATTTTTTTGTCATCATGTGAGTCAGTTGTGCATGTTATTCATAAAATATACAGGTTTCCAGTGCTTCTGTTATTAGTTCATGAAGCTTAGGTTGAACTTATGCATTTGCGGCAAGTTACTTGAAAAGTTGTCTCTATATTGATTTTTATTGTCTGTATTTTAGCCCTTGCATTTGTTATTCTGTATTCATTGGCAATCTTGATGTTGATAAGAGTTCTTGTTTATTGTCTTTGGTTCCTTTCAAAGATGCATTGATGGGCGTGAGGGATTTATTTGTCAAGCATCCAGAAGAGCTGAAATTGCACAAATATGCGGTTATAGAAAAACTACGTGAACGCATCAGTGATGATGATAAAATGGTTCGAGAAACCCTTTATCAACTTCTTAAGTCAGTGATTTTACCTGGATGCCAAGAGGTGATTCTTCATTTTCTCTATTGCTTGAAAGCTCATATTTGTATTGGATATTTAATTGGACAACTTCAAATCTGTAAGGACAGTCTTTATCATTGGTACCATAAATGTTGTGTGGTGATTTATCTCAATTCTTTTTATATTATTTTTTTTTGTTGGGGATGGGTTGGGTGGTGGGGTGGGGATAACATGTTTCCTTGTCTTTTAGTTATCAACAAAAGCATGAGCCAACTGCATTTGATTGTTTTGTTAATGATTATTTGACTTTGTTTTTGGGAAGCATATAAGCGTGTATCACTTGTAGCTACAATCTTCCATTTCAAGGATATGGACTATTAAAATTTTTCAATTACTTGAGACCTTGAAGATGTGTAATGATTCTCAGATTTTCTATCGAGGAATAATTTCATAATGATAGATTACACTTTAAAAGTTTTTGAAAATTCAAGAAAAATGGAACATATTGGTAGAATTTTATTGTTTAGTTTGTGTGAAGAACTAAATACATAGGGTACATTTGGTTCAGCTGATTCATGTAAAAGATAGTTGATCTGCACCAAACAATTAGGCTAGAGGTGTTTGGTAAGGATTTTAATCAAATCAGCTGCTAATTTCATAAAGTATTTTGGAGTTTTTTCTTATCAGCTCTTAGTTGATTTGTATTTGTGTTAATTTGACTATATTAACATTATAAAAATAAATGCTAAAAATTTTTTCAAATTAATATTTTATATGTTCATTTTATTCATAAGTATTTGAAAATAATAAATATCTATTACATATTATTATAAAATTTTAATTAATAAATTTTTATATATTTAACATATTAAAATAGAAAATAAGAAATTCACTTATAAAAATAAAATATATATATATATAAATAATTCTATACTTAATGGTCATTTTGCATTTTAAAAGCAACCACTTCTAAAATCACAAACAATCAGCATTAAGACTACCAGTCACCAGCTATCAGCCACTAGTTATCAGCAACTACTGTCAACAACTACTATCCGCTACTAGCTAGTCTGAATAACTAAACCAAATAGACTCATAGAATATCATTTGATAGAGTGTTGGATATCTGATGCTCCTTAGGAGAATGAATTTGCAAGAAAAGGTTTAGACAGTGGGATGTAGTATGTTCATTTTGGCTTTTTGTTTAGCAGATATGAGTACAACCTTAGCTAAGAATGAAGATTAATTGTTTCTATTCAGTTCTAGACATCACATTCACCAAAGTCAAAATAAGATTATGTTTCATAGTGTATTTGTTTTCTTGCTTCTCATTGCATTCACAATTTGTGTATAACATTTGCGGTTCTGTTCCTTTGCTATTCATTCTTTTCTCATTTTAATGAGGCATTCTACCAATAATCACTGTTTTACTCTTTATCATCATTAAATTATCTTTTGCTTTGACAGTTGTTTCTCTGCACTACTTGTCTGTCCAGGATAATCAAGGGTCCTTCATTTCTTTAACAATGGCATACATTTTTAATGCAATGACAAATTTAGCAGTTGAAGTTCGGCTTATGGCTTTCAAGTTTTTTGATCTTGTTGTACAACATTATCCAGCTTCATTTTCCATGTATGCTGAAAAGGTATCTTACTTTGAATTATGATATTTAGACATTTTTGACTGCATTGTTTATCCTGCTAATTTGAGAATCCATTTGGTTGATATATTTGTTTGTAATATGATTTAGGACTAATTAATTTTTGTAGCAGGTGATGGAGCTTGTATATTGTTCTGAATCCAAATGTCAAACTTTTGTTCCCAATTTTTCATTTTCTAATAGAAGGACTTAAGTAAAGGCCATAATATTGTTGAAATTGAAAACGCAAATGTGGTTTTATACGTGGTACATAAATGCGTGATTGTTGCTTGAAGGACATCTTTTTTTTCAAGTCTTTGGTAGATTTCTTGGTTTTTCTAGATAGATTCCAGGGTATAGGTGAAGCAGTTTGTTGATGCAGAAGTACTAGGTTATTTTACAGAAAAAGGGAATGGTTTTATAGCAAAAGAGAATGGCATTGGATTGTCAAAATAACCACACAGATAATCAAATCTTAGAAAGAGTAATGGTGCATTCAAACCCTCACATTTTGTCAAATGAAGTAATTATGAAGTTTAGTTGATATGATTTTTGCATCTGATGTTATTTCATTTTGTTGTTCATTAACAGGTTATTCAAAATTATGGGGATATTCTACGGAAGAACCAGTTCTATTTAGAAGACAAGGGCAAGCTCAGAAATGTGCTTGCTGGTCTAGTCCGCTGCTTGTCTTTGTTGCCATCTAATAAAATAGAAGCTGACCGATCTGAGAAGGTGCCATCTAGCAACGATTGGAAGATAGAAGTTCTTAAGCCTTTTGCTTTTTCATTATCCATTGTTTTCTAATATTTTTTTTTAAATGATAGAAGGTTTCCAGGGAAGAAATGCTGCATGCTTTTGAGTCAGACGTGCCTACAGAATTTGCTGGTATTGCTTTGAATCTTGAGCTTAATTACATGCTTTATAATGCTATCATTCTCTCTGCTATTCATGATTTATATATATATATATATATATATATATATATATATATATATATATATATATATAATAAACACACGTGCACATGTTGAGTTTTCATTAGCTGTAATGCCAGCATTTGTACCATTGATGTGTGTTCTGTATAAATTTTTTCTTTTTAAAGTATTGTTAGCTACTTTTTGTTTGTAAGCTTATATCAATTAGCTTCCTGTTCTTGAGAAGAAATTTACTTATAGCTGATTATTATACGTGATAGCATTCTACACATTAATGGTATGAGGTGTGACCATAGTCATCTGCTCTTGTTTATGTCAGTCCAAATTTTAGATGCTAATGTGCCTAACCTTCTTTCTTTTTGTTTGTGTAGAGCTTTCTGTCATCATCAATAAGCTAAAGGACTTTGTTCCAGTTTTAGTCAATTGCTTCCAAGACTTTATTCCATTAATTCATAGTCTACCAATGCTGGATGTACAATCATTTGATTGCATGCATAGCATTCTTAGGAGCATTGACCTTGTAATCAGGTTTCTGGTTTACGAGACCGACAAGGATAATCCAGAATCACATCCTCGTATGTTGGATCAAAGCATCTCATCAGCATTACTGAAGAAGTTGCTAGGTGTATTCCCGATCAATCCAGTGCATCACCTTTCAGAAAAGGTAGGAATTTACTATTACTTTCAGTGTGTTTCTCCATTAGTCTTTTCGGTTAAGAAGAATGGAAAAACCCGACAGAATTTAAAAACGAATCCAAGAAGTTGAAAATACAGAAGGATAATTCGTTTTCCTTATATGGATGGATATATATATTTTTTTGGGGGTGGGGGGTGAATGGATTGTCTTCACTCTTTTTTATTTGTTTCTTCTCAACTAAGCAAATCGAAATATAATCCATTCTTTTTCCGCTGCGTGTTTCCTCCCTTTAAAACTTTGCTTAGTATTTCTCTTTAGTAACTTGTCTTTCCTTTCTACACAGGAAATCATGCACTCTTCTAATATGTCTCAAATTCTGTAACTGTTCTTGCTTTTGTAGTACTCAACATTTGTTTTCAATTTCTTTGCAGGATGATGACAAATATTTTATATTGAACGTTATGATTGCTGAAATATTTTTTAACTTAAGTGAACTGATCTGCCCTCCTGCTGATTTACAAGAGAAATTTCTTGCATTTACAGAGTATGCGCTGCTTATAAAGGTCTGATTCCTACACTGCCTCTGCCCCAGATTTTAATTAAAGTTGCATCACTTTGAAATATTTCTGTTATGTTCATTTAGAAATCTTTGTCTCTTGGAAATGTTAATATTTTTTTGAATTTGACCAATCCTACACCTTAAAATTTAGGAAACTCAAAACTGATTCAACTTGTTATACTAATCTCTCCACGGCAGTAGTCCCATGTTAAAGCATTATTACCTGCTTAAATAACAGTGAGGAAAACTGTAAACCAAATAACTGAAGCACATAATTGCAAATAAGAAATTACTTTCAAATAAGAAAGTATTTGGAATCTTAAATAATTTTACATTTTCTCCTTAAAATGGAAGAATGCTGCTCTGAATTAATTACTAGAGCTTGTAACGTTTTCTTTCTATTGTATAATTGAGGGATCATCATATATGCTATTCCTTGTAAGTCAGAATTGTGCATTTGGTGATTTATTAACATGTTTATATTTTCTTAATGTTTTTTGCAGATTCCCAATGACTCAAGGTCTGGCAGAGCATTTAGAGAAAAGCAGATACTTACACTAGTTCCCTTTATCCCAAAACTTGTAGCACAACTGATTGGCGATTGGAAGTCTCGCCTTCTACAGGTTTGAATTGTGCTTTCAGAATATTATGGTAATTAAATTTTTCTAATTGTGAGATTGTAATGCTGATTATGAGGATATTAAAAAATCAAACCTCAAGTGCAGGCATTTACAAAGACATTCCTCGGTTACAATCCAGAATCTTCTGTAAAATTGGCCTGCCTTTATGCAATTGAAAAAATGATTTTTCCTGTAAGTCCAACCCCTGGCTCTCAGAAAGGCCAGTTTCTTTCTCCTTAATTATTCTTAATATTTGAATCTGTACTCGGCATTCCCGTATGCAAGCCACTGAATCCGTGTTAATTTCCCTCTCCAATGTATTTTATAAAATTTTTAGAGAGAAGGAATGCTCTATCCAGATGTTAGTGATTCAGAGCTACGGGATCATCAGATTACTTGGATAAGAGAGCTGCCTCTGTTGTTAATCATGCTGGGTGATAGGCAGTCAACCTCTACCCAGGTACTTATACAAGTTACAGTGCTTTTCACGCCTTTTCCCTATACTTGCCATCTGTAACATTGCCTGGAAACACTTGAGTAACGCTATCAAAGCAATCATCCTTGTAGGTTGTGTTGCATCTTCTGCTTTGCGTGGGTCAATGTGCTATGAAGAACTCTTTCCTTGCATTGGAATATGATGACATGCAATACCATCTGCAAGAGTTCTTCAGCATATGTGAAGAAGGTTAGTCCTGATTTCTTGACAATTTCATGTTGGTTACATGTCCATCTGATCTCAACTAAATGGTTCCTCATTGTACTCATTTGTGTTTATCAGGGAATATATGCTATGGTCCTTTCATAAAGCTTCCAAGAGAGACTCAAGAACTCTCCATCTGTTGTCTTTATTATTTCTCTCGCTTGGATTCTCTTCTTTTGAAGTCAATAGCTTCTTGTTGCCTCTGTGAGTATTTCTTGTCCATTTTTTCGAAAGTATTACCTGATCTGTGCTAGTTCCCTGGTACTGAGGCTTTGAGGAATTCACACAAAATAGATGATAAGCTGCATTTTTGAGGTGTGGTGCTGTTATATTAATTAAATTCATATTTGATGTTCATGGTCCTTCCAAGTTAGTTATTGACAACTCTCCTGCAAATGCAGCAAGAAATCTCATCTCTACGAATGCATGCATCTTTTTCATCACTTAGCAAAAATCATCTCTTTAAGGCACAAGACATTTCATTATGTAGATAGTAAAATAAACAATTGATCCTGGATGAAACCTGAACAAAATGCCCATTTAAAATTTTAAAATATTGAAAGAGAAGTTATTTTTGAGTTTATCTTTTATAACAATCATGGAAGACATTTTTGCACCTTGAGGATAAGATTCCCCTGTAAGTTGAACATAGTCATTACCCCACCCTAGTAGGTAGTTAACTTTTAGGAACATCTGGGCTGTTTGATGTCATAGTCCAATCACTTTTTTTAGTAAATTTTCTTACTAGTTTACAGTATGCCATGGCATTAAAGTAGGGCAACATACTAGCAAAGGAGAAAACTAATTTATTTTTACTGGCTGTGATGGAACTTATTGTTTTCTCATCTTCTTTTTCTATATTGCAGGTCATGAGTTAGATTCATTTGTATTGTTTCGGATAATAGAAGTTTTGCATTCTGCCTTTAAAGCTGGCCATATTCAGATTACTGACCATGTCAGTTTTTTCATCACTTTGGTCTCCTGTTTCAATATTTTTCCAGGTAAGTTGAATAAGTTCTTTATTGTCTAGAAAATCTGATAAATTATTTTAGCTAGTTTCTATCTGAAAATATGTTCATGTCTGCAGAAAATTCTTCCCCTGCAATGAATGAAGATACAAAGAGATCAAATCGTAGAACTTTTAAGTTGTTGACCAGTGTTGTTTGTTCATGCCTGTCACAGATGGGTGATAAAACTCTAGTTTTTTTTATACTGGAGAAAGTTATACTAGAGCAGATCGTAAGTTAGTTAAATTAGTCGCATTTTATTTCACGTCACAATTTTCTTTACACTGGCTTACTGCACATACTTGTATTCTGAGACTTTAATTTTGATAAGTTTCTTTGTTTTTTCTTAAAAAAAAAATATCTTACTGGGTCTTTAAGAGTTGCTTGAACCATTAGGACTTATATTGATATAATGGTTCATATTTCAGTTATTGAAGCGACATCTGGCGAATGCCTGTGCTATGCTGAGGATGCTTGTTGCATTAGACTCCAAGCCCACCAGACTTTCTGATCAAAGTATAATCACTTTGAGCAATTTCCTTTCAGGATATCTTATTGATGTTGTGCATGTAAGCATCTCTTTTTCTATTTAACATCTGTCCTCTACTGATTGTTCTTTTTCTGGCAAGACGTCTCTTTTTATGTGAAGTTTTGATATGCATAACATTTTTTTTTTCTTTAGACTTTAGAGCTGGATGCTTATCCTTGCATTAGTTCTTTCTTATGCTTTGTAGTTTTATTTTAAGAAGGAAAACCTTGCAAGTTGTCGTCGGATGGTGGTTCTGTGCTGTTTCAGTATGCATTAAGCTAATAAAAATTATTATGAAATAAATCTGAAAGGTAGGAAAAGCTGATGATAAACTGAACAACAGATTCAGATAGTTCTGCATCTCTGGGACCATTCAGAATGACAATAATGTTTTCAGTGAGTTATAACGTTTTATAAATTGATGCTATTCTTAGCCTTTGTTTGGATGGGGGTATTTTTTTGAAGGAAGAAAGATAGTCATAGAAAGTATCTAGAGACAGGTGTTTTTCATTGTTTGGGAAAGGGGAGAAAAATATCAAAGTAATGTTTCACATATTTTCCATTGAGGCCACATATTTTGAATCTCTCCAATGTGGAGAGAAATTAATGGGGAAAAATGAAAAATTCACTTATTTTTATTAAATTACCTAGATACTCCAACATAACTAAAATCACATTTTATTATTTAAAATTTAAATAAGTGCATAATTGTCAATTTCTAATAATAAAATTATCTTTCCTTTAAAATTGCCCTTTCCAAACAAAGTACGACAAATTTATTTTCTTTTCTTCATTAATTCAAACACAAGGGTGAAAGATAACTATGGGAAAGGCAATGACAGTTTCTCATTATTTTTCTCCATTGTTTTCCTTCCTCTCATTTCCAAACAAAGCATAAGTATTCTAAAACACCTGGGAACATTGCTGCATAGCCAACCTCTAGGACTAGCTAGCCCTTCTAGCCCTTCTATGACTACAGCCCTTTCGTTGCATTCATTTTGCGATTTTACATTTTATTTGTGTTTTCCTCTTTTTCTTTTTCTGATACTTGGTGATTTATCAATGAATTACAAAAAATTTCATAAGCTGCATGGGTGGAGATGGAAAATTAATTTACTCACGTGCTAATTTCAAAACTTGTGACCAAGAAGGCTCAACTAGTGCTAACAGTTAGTCATAATCAAATATATCCGTATCTAACTTAATTTTCTATGTGTAACCGGATAAGTTTTATGCTGGATTGTGAAATTGCGATTAAGCTCGCTGTTTTAACCTAAATTTCTGTCGTTAGGACTTCAGTTGGATGTCAGGTGCATACCCATCTCACTAGGACATGTTCATTTCTAGTACATTTTTCCTCCATTATTGTATATGGAGAATCATGTGAAAAAAAATACTTGATACCGTTCTGGATGCCTGATGTATGTATGAAATGCACAGAAGAGAATAGTGTGAAATAATTTTTTTTTCTTTTTTTTTTAAATACAAGAGGATCTATTTTCTCTTAACTTTTTGCTTACTATGTTGTCCTTTTGGTTTATCAATTCCATGTGATTCATCATGAAATTATTTTTGCTTTCTTGCAGTGTGTTCCAGGAGAAGATGATGACGAGTCAATGGGTTCTGTTCATGTATTAACACGGGGTTACTATATTCTGCCTTGTTTTTTCTTGTTCGATAGAAGTCCCAAGCTCTTGAATCTGGTGCTGAATGCGATGAGCTCATTGATAACTCAAAGTAGTTCACTTTCATCTAGTGGTCATACCCGTTATACTACGAGTTACTCGAGTAGAATTAATGCTATTGTTTCAATCCTATTATTGATGCACAAGGATGCTAAGATTCAGCAAATTATTTCCTCAGCGAGGGCCAAGATTGACCTTATTTCACAAAACATATGCTCTTTCCAGGTACAGATTTTGCTTAAATGCAACACTGAATATGTTTGAAGTTAGCAGGTGCTAGGTCTATGTGGTACAGTTTTAATCTGCACTCTATTGCATCTCTTGTTACTGTTTTTGCAGTCTTCTGAGGAAAGCAATCTGGACATCGGAGAAAGGCATAGAATACAAAGAGCCTTAGACCAACTAAAGGCACTGATAACTTCATTACCTCAGGAGACGCAAACAGCATAGCAAGATATATTACTCTAATTTATTGTACCTCCACACTTTGCAATGGCTCGCATGCCTACAGTTTTGAGTTAGCTAATATAGATGATTCTAAGGTGAAAGTGTTCTCTTCATTTAGAAGTGAATATCACTTATAAAATGCAGAAAATGTAAGGTCAAATTCTTCATCAACGAGATGTTGGAAAGCCGCTCTTTCTTCTCTCAGTTTTGTATAAAATATTAGCTCTTTTTGGCTTATGATTTTTGTAAATTAGGGTTTTTAGAATTTGAAATTAGTGGGTTTTGCAAAATGAACCCTGCTTCAATTTTGGGCACAAACCAAGCCTAGCAACAGTTTCTGAGTTTGGGTTTGAATGGGTAGAATTAGGGAATAAACGTATGGTTCATTGTTTTATTTAATTTTGTATGTCAGCATATCTACTGGGCAAAAAGAAATGTACTGTTTCGTTAATATGGTGGTCGATCCGTAAAGAGATGGATGGATAAAGATAGAAGTGAGTAGAGCGAGAGGAGTAAACCAAGGAAATAGAGTCAAAAGCTCCTATTGTCGTTCTATGCATATTTGATTATTTTTAATTTTTAAGGGTTAGGGTTATGACATCTTTTAACAGCAGCAAATGTTAATATCAAAGGAAAGATTATTTGTGAAATTAGGAAAACAAAAATTTGAAGTAGTAACCTTGATCTAACTAAATTTACCTGGTTAAGATCGACGTGGCTCAAATAATTATAGGAAAAAAAATCAAGAAAATGATAAATTCGATCTACAAATTTATTTATATATTTAAATAAAAATTTATGATTTTAAAATAACTATTTTTGTGTTAATTATTTATTTAATCTTTTATTAAGTTAAATGATGATTATTTTTCACTATACTATTCATTATTATGTCTTAGCATTTATACTTTGCATTTATTTATAAATTAATTTCAATTAATAAGAAATTAAAATAAAATAATTGATATATCATAATTATAAAATTTTACAATATTTTGGAATCTCATGTGACATAATTTAACTTTTTTAATCTTATATGTCATTACAATTTACAATTTCAATTGACACTTTTTAGGGAAAAGATGTCTCCTTTTTATATATATATATAATTTAGTACATTCAGGGCAAGGTATATGTTGTCTAATTTGATACAATTTTGTAAGATTTTTGAAATTAAACTGCACGTAGTTTTGTAAATTTCTTGAATTTAATTAAATTGTTTTATTTATAATTATAAAATGGAGGTTAGATTAAACTATTATGATTCAGTTAGGTTTTTAAAATGATTTGAAAAAGAATAAATAAATTTTATTTAAATATAGTGTTTCTTTTGTTTCAAAAAGATAATCTATTTTTCCCTTTTAATTTGTTTCAAAATATAATTTATTTTTTATTATAATTAATCCTTAAATTATTTATTATATTTTTATTAAATTTTATCTTATTTTCAATAATTAGATTTAATTAGATTTATAATAATTATTAATGTATTAATTTAAAATGGACATAACAGGAAAGTTATGAATAAAATTATTTTTTAACTATATTTCTTAACACGTATGAAAATAGAAATTGAGAATACTATTATACTCATTGTTACTTTTTATTATTTTTAATTTCATTATATTTCTATCTTTCAAATAAATAAAATATTCAATTTTAAGTTCTATTTTAAATGATAAACTTTCACTTTCTTTTTTAGAAACATTCACACAGTAGAAAATTCAAAAAGAAAGATCATTAAATATTATTCTTAATTAATGTTTTTAATTTTATATTTTATTACCATTTCACGGCCATTAAAATCAGAATTTGGCGGGAAATTAAACTTTTCATTCTTGTTGCCGCTAAAATAAATTTGCGCCGAACGGCTAAAAACACGAAACTATACGTGAAGCAACCAAATGGGTTCTAACGGAGAGAGGAAGACAGGAATTCAATGAATAAATGCAGTCCAAAATAAGTTCCTTCTTTAAGCCATTCCCATCGTCGTCTTCTGCAAAGCCCGTTCCGAGTCCTGCTCCGATTTGTCGCGACGGTGACGATGAATTGGCGCTTTGGGAGAATACTAAACACGAATTTGTCAGTACTTACAAGCGTAGAGCTCCAAAATCAGACGACGGGTACGAATTTTCTTTCAGATAATCTCTTCCTTGTTTCTCTATTTTCGGTTTTGATTTGGATTGGGAGGCTGCTTTCTTTCTTTCTTTTTTTTTTTTTGAGCTTTCATTTTTAACAGTTCGATTATATCTCAATTTGCGTTCTGTTTGTTCGATGGGAAAGCTTAGGAAAAGGAAAAGAAAGGAAAGCTTTCCCTTATTCAATCCAGCAAATTACATAGCTTGTCACAACATTCGTTGTATCATAAACCAAATACGTCTTTTCCTTGTTAGTTGAATTTTTTTCCCTTATTCAATCTAGAGACAAGACTATTGAAGCCAATAAAGATACAATAACAAAACCAATTTCGAGGAATCTGAGTTTGAAACCAGAATTATTGAGTTCCGGGAAAGTTCTCAACAAGAAGAGAAACTACGCACAGTTTTATTTGGACTTGGGTCAATCTGATTTCAATCTCCGTGCATGTTCCATATGTGGGGTGAAATATGCCCCGGGGGAAGAAGGAGATGAGAAGGAACATAAAACATTTCACAGGAATTACACCCATGGAATTCAATTCAAGGTATATCTGTAGACACTACCGCAGCTAATTGAGTTTATTTTGGTCTGTCTTCATGATTGATCTATTATACATGTGAATTCTAGGGGTTCCAAAATGAAAGGGTTGTTGATATACCTTGCAATGAAGGGGGGCGCATTGTTTTGGTTTTAGATAGTGACTCTGCTGCTCAGAGAAATAAGGTTTGCATTTTGTCTTTCAATTTCTGGAATTTGGATTTTATGTTTTTCAAAAAAATAAAAGTTGTCGCAAAATAGTTTTGAAGTACTTGATACCTATGCCTTAAGTGCATACAGGTCCACATGTTAATTGGGATGCTTCTGTTTTGACAGGTACAGGAGGTTGTAGAGATGATGGAAATTGAGCTTGGAGGTGGATGGATTTTTCGTAAGCTCTGCAAAGTAAGAGATTTCTTGAGAACTATTAAATTACGACAAATTTCTATGCTTTTTTTTTCATTTATTAATTTGGGTTCCATTTAGGATCTATTTCAACCCCAGATTCTGGCTTCTTCATAATGCTTAGAAAATTCCATATACCTGGTGTTTGGATTATATTACAATTACAATCCAAAATCTTATTGTGCTGTTTTGCTTTTTCACTTATGCTTTAATAAATTTTGGTTCCCTATCCTTTTTTCGTCTTTTGGAAGCATAACAAGTCTTGATTTTCTTTCCTTGCAATCTTTCTTAACCTGAATTTTGTAGGCATATCTTTTCATCTGTTCCCAAAGAGTTGCCGGTTGTTTAGTTGCTGAACCAATACAAGAAGCATTCAAAGTCCTTCCCCCTTCAGTAGATAGAAGATCTAATAATGCTACTAAAAAGGATTCAAAATCAAAATGTACCACTCTCAAATTTGGGGATATTATCTTGCACAGAGAAATAACAAAGAAAATCCCATCTGTAAATTCTCTTGAAGTATTGGATAGGAACAGCAATGGAGCTATTGTCTGTGAAGAGGAAGCTACACCTGCCATTTGTGGCATTAGAGCAGTCTGGGTCACTCCCTCCAACAGAAGAAAACGCATTGCTAGTCAGTTACTGGATGCTATGAGGTAAATTAGCAAGCTTCAACTCTTTTTACAATTCTGATAATTTCAAATGTAATTCTCTTATACGCCGTATTAAAACTGAGTTTGGTGTTTATTATTAGTCTTCCACACATGAGCATTAGATATGCCTAAGTAGTCAATCTCTAATTCCTTGTTCAGTTACAATTTCAACTTTAGATTTTAAAATCAATAAACAAACCATTGATATGAACTCCAATAGAGGTTATAATTTTTCAGAAATCCACTAGCAAACAATTGGTGTTCATATGAGCTTATGTGTTACCATTTCAAAATCTTGATAGAACAAAGAAAGTGTGAAAACAATAAAGTTAAAGGTCTTGACTTTATGAACGAATGAGTGAATATATTTATCTCGTCACTTCTAGCACTACTTTTGGGGGAATTGTCGGTCTGGCTCTTAGAGCAACTCCAATACTAGAGTGGATTGTAATTGATGTGAAATAGAAGATGTGAATGATGATATGATTGAATGTCTATTTATGGACAATAAATTTTAAAAAACTCTCTCCAATGCATTAGTTTTGAATATTTTTTTATTTTCTCTTATTTTCTTTTCTAAATCCATTATTTAATATGCAATCAATCACTAAAAGGTAATAGATATTCACATTGTCTAAGAGATCCTATAGAAATAGAAAGTGGTAGACAATGTTTAGTGATTTTTTTGACACATCAGCTTGACATTCTAAGTAAATATTAAGATTGGAGAACATTTTTTAAAAAATCTTTCTATTTTTTTGACATGTCAATTAAATAAGAGCAATCCATATTCGCATTGAAGATGCTCTTACAGTTCTGGTTCAAAAAAATAACATTTCACTTGTGTTTCTATGGAATGCAGGAGAAGTTTTTGCATGGGTTTTACTCTTGAACAATCCCAGATTGCATTTTCACCACCGACCGCAGCTGGAAAGGCACTGGCATACAGTTTTACTGGTACTACATCTTTCATGGTATACAAGCCCATTGCTCTAGACGGTTGAATGCTCTCATTTTGGCCCTCTTTGCATTACCCGTCGTGGTTTGGCATATTAGTAAGAAAATAACAGTATGCTTAATTGCACACTAATTGATTAATTAAAAAAAAAATGATGCATGTGAACTTTTTTTTCCTTCACCCAGTCAACAATTAGTTCTGGCGTGCTTGTGTGTGTTCACTTTATCCTTATCTCCAATGAAATTTGTGTCCGATTATGGTAATTGTATCCCTCCTTACTATTGGTAGAAAAAGAAAAGAACCTTTTTTAAGGTTGCAAGATGTTGAACTTTCTGAGATATGTTTATTTTTCAAGTAAACTCAAAAAGTTGAATCTGTTGAGAAATAAGTAGAACCGCTTAGTTTTTTTCCTTTTTTTTTTCTTTATATTCAAACTTTTCAGCATTGAAGAAGAAATGGATTACGAATTTAAATGTTTAATTTCTTGAGTGGATATAGAACAAAATTACTTGAAATGATAATATTTTCTAACCTAAAAGAAAAGAGCAATATCTTATTTTTCAATGTACTTTTAACCTGGAAAAAAAATTTATGCACTTGAAAAGAAAATTGTGAACCGAACACTACGCAACTTCAAAATTAATAACCTATCAACAAATGTCATTTTTTGATACGCACATTAGAGCCAAATGAACCTTAGCTTATAGTTTCAGTAATGTAAGGGTAAAAACAGAAACAAATGATTCACAAATCAATTATTCAAACTTCAGATTTCAACATCTCATCAATAAGCTTTCAAATGATCATCTCTTGATCATGTAAAATTTAATCAATATCATTAAAAAGAAGTATGTTTCGATTCTGCTTTATTTCATCTGTAAACAGAGACAGCTAATCTAATCATCCAAATGATTGAACAAGTTGCATAGAAGATTTGTATATACGCGGTTAATTTTAATACAAAACCTGGCAAAGCACCGAAAAGAAAAAGGCTTTACGCTTTCCTATCAATGAGACTTACTAAATAAACATTTGACGCAGGTTTATGGTAGAGAGGACTTCATATGCATTCTGGCATTAGTTTCATTTTGAGCAGAGTAATTCCCTTCATCTTCATCTCCCTGAAGATATGGACCAAATAGCTTCATAACTTGTTGGTAAACAGGTTTCTTGAAATCCACAGCCTGTTTAACCAAACATATTAAGTATCTACATACAAATATAGAGCTTACAGTAAGTTTTTTATCCAGTATGGTTTTACTCACAAGCTCTACTACTCGCTCAGGTAACATCCATGACCAGTCCTTGAATTCTGGCTTTTCAGATCCATCTCCCAAAAGGTTGATCTCTTCCTCCTTACCAGTAAACTTAAATAGAAACCTGTTATTTAAAAGGCGCTTGCATAAGGCAATGTTTAGAACAAGAAAAAAAGTATGAAACTAAACATCCACAGGCAGAACCAACTCCATATTTGCAATTCTTTTAACATGAGAAATTATTCAATATTGCTTAATGATTCCCCTAAATTGAAAAATACCAAGGCAGTTTCCCTAAATTGTGAACAGCCCCGCTTATGAATGCAATTAACAGAATTCTACATAGCGAAACTGATTTTTATATAAATTCTATATCTCAAATTCATTTATACCAACCAAGGGCTAAGGTAAATGACAAAGAAAGAATACAACTTTTAACAATAAGCAAAGTCCATTTGTAAAGCAGAATAAACAAAATTCTGGGAACAAGTACACAATGGCTGGAACAGGAGATAATCACAAAATCAGGTTATACAACACCCTGCATAATAACAAATAAGCCCCCAATTCCCTACAAAGAATTCCCCCAAATTGGATGTTTTATGCCATTACAAATAATAGCCAACCAATAATTAACAGCAGAAAACACAGCAAACATAAGGAACAGCATCTGCTTGAATTGATGATAGATACAATGAATAATAATATAGATTAGCTAAAACACACTATATAGACCATTTCAATGTTCTTGCTTTTTGAGAGAGAATTTGCTTACCATTTCTGTGCTTGACCTTTGTAATTTGTACCCCATCGGCGATTAAGTCTATCTCTAACTTGAAGTGGGAAGTCATAAGTTAGCCAGTATGGAGCCTGTAAATGCAAAATCAATATCAGCTCAATAATATATTAAGTAAACATGTATTTCCACTCCCTAACATGTCATACATAACACAAAATAGAACATGTCAAGACAATTAGCATTCAACTAGGCAAACCCAGAAAATAACAAGCTAAATACCTCAGCGAGAAGCTCTGCGGAAGTAACTCCTGTTTCTTCCCTCAATTCTCTCATTGCTGCATTTATAAGGTCCTCACCTTCATCGGCACCGCCCTGTTAAATACAAGCTCATGAGGCCATAGTAATGCAAATCCTTCTTATATGTTATTTTATCTCTTGAAGCTACTCTCATCCCTTAATATGTAAACAACTCAAACAAAACCCTACTCACATTAACAAGCAAACACTTATATTAAATAGAATTCAAAATTACTAGTCCTTTAATTTCCCATCAATTCAACGAAGACAAGCTACCAGTACCTTTTCCAATGCCAATTATTGAAAGCTATAACTGAAGCTAAAACCCATAAAAGAACTGAATCTACCTGAGGCATTTGCCAAGTGTCTGGTATGTTTATCCTCGAAGCTGCAAAGATCTACAAATTAAACCCAAAAATTACCTAATTAACAAACCCAAACAATTCATTTCATATGCAAAAAACAAAAAGTCGCCTCAAATTTCTAACCTGTTTAGAGGGATTAACGAGACAAATCCCTACATTTCTTCTATACCCTTGAGGAGGCGCTTCCATTGATAAAGCCGTTAGAGATAACGAAGCAGACACCTTCCAGGGTTTATTCTTCAACGTCAACAATGGCACGGGCGCAAATTTGCCAAACTTTGAAGGGCAGTTTCGACCTGAGAACCGATAAACTTGGGGATTTCGTGGAAACTCACACGACCCCATCGCGACGCGTCGTTTTTGCTGTTTCTTGTAACTTACTTGGTCCCCAAGTCAGTATATAAACCGTTTTGAGAAAAAACCACATGCTTTCCTGTCACGCTCTCTGGTTATTAATTTCCATTATTCCCAAAATACCCCAACCGCCTTTCTGTATTTACCTTGTCATCCCTCTGTTGCCTAAGGGCAAAGGCTAAAACCCGCCATTTATATATAAACCCCTTTCCTCTGTTTTCACTTGGACAGCCAATTCTCTTCGTTTTCATGTACTCTAAAACCCCCAGATTTCACCTAATTCGTGACGTCATCTTGCCGGAACCTGACGTGAATAATGATGATGGAGGAGTTTACGATGGCTAAGTCCATAGGGTCTTCTTTTCCGGTGGTATTTTACGACGGCGAGCAGGAGACTAGCCTTGGCAACGTCGTCGTTTCACCTTCCTTGAATTTTAAAGTTTTTCAATCGACTATTAGCGAGAAACTCGGTTTGGCTCCTCACCAGTTCTCTATTTACATCACGGACCAGAACAGGCGTGGCTCCAGAATCCCTGTGACCGGAAAGATTGATTTCTCAGCGGTTTCTCGAGAGAAGGATTGTTGCTTTCTCGTGGTTCTTAAGCGATCGAGGCGCGAGAGGAGGCGAAAAAGCCGCGAAGTGGCCGAAATTATGCAGAACAACCACCGGTTCGATCCACCGGCGAATGTGATGCTCTTAAGGCGAGACGGTAATACTATTGCAATCAACACTAACGAGTTTTCAGGTATTGATTTGGGTCGGGCCGGGTACGAAAGACGGGTCAAGGAGTTGCAAATAGAGAAAGAAAGGTACTTGATGAATATGGGTTTGGGTTCGGGTATGGGCTATGAAGGGCTGAGCTTGCGATCAGAAAGAGTTAATAATAGAACAGTAGTTTGTGAGGAATGCTTGATGGCTAAAGTGATGGGTAGAGATGTTGGATTCCATTGGTGTGTTAACGACACTGTCACTTTCGGATTCAGATCGCCGGCGGGCCCGATTGCCCGGCCAATTAAAGGATCCGGTTGAGAATTTATTTTGTTTTGACTGAGGTTTTTCTTCTGTGAATAGCAGAAAAAAAAAATAAGAGAAGAGGAAGCTGAGATGATATGGTGTGGTGTAGTGTACGGTAAGGAAGGGTGTACCTTACTACACAAAGTACATGAAAATATATACTGAATGTGACCCTTAATAAGTTAGATTAAAGGGTATGGTAATGAAGATGTATTGGTATATAAGGACATTTTGTGCCTCCAAAGAATTAGGGATTCTGCTTTTGGCTACATAAAACAAAATGCAATTGGGTTGTGAATTGTTAAAATGGAGAAGGTGAGATTTGATTTTAGGTTTTGTGTTTTACTTGGAATCTGGCTTCCAATTGAAGAAGAAAAAGAAAGAGTGACAATTGATGGTAGGTGCGTTTTGGTTAAGCTTCAAGTATTGCTAAAAGGATATTTTGGTAGCAATGGGGGGGGGGGGGGTGCTTTATTGATGTTTGATTGAAAAATGAAAAGAGAACTATTCCTTTCTTTTTCTTTTTTTTTCTTTGATGGTGTTTTTTTATTTTAAGGCCAAGGCCTTTTTGTCTTCGGGCATGTGAAGTGTGGAGTGAAGCTGCTTAGCTTCAATTTGTATTTCCAATGCAAAAGTACTCAATTGGGGAAATTTATTAAAAAGGACAATAGCATTACTAGTTGTACCGTTCTGCTTAACAGTTGTGACAAATGAAATGGGCTCAATTTATATTTTAATGTTAATATAATTATTGTTGGGGCCAATTATGATATGAAGGTTTTAAGTTGGGAGTTTGACTTGCAAAAAAAAATTACCTCTTCTTATAAAATATTAAAAATTTTTACAAAACATTGACATTTTAAATTTATTATTTTGTACAAACATTTGAAAATATTTATACAAAAAGCTATAATTTTGTAACTCATCAATTAAAAAAAAATATTGCCAAATAATGGTAACTGCAGTGATTATGTTATTTTGTAAACCACTCGCTTTTTATCAAAGAAAATAGTCACATTTTATATTATTTTGTAATTCGGGAATTTTGACAAAAAACCACTATTATAAAAGATCGGCAATCTGAGTTATTATTCTGTAATTTTACAATTCTACAAAAGAACAACTTTTTACAAATTATTGAGAAATATTATAAAATATTGATAATTGGAGCTATTATTTTGTAATCTAATAGTTTTATAAAAAATAGTCATTTTTTACAAGAGTTTTAAAAATATTACAATATATTTATAATTGTGCTTATTATTTTATAAAATTGTCACTCTTTTCAATAAATATTCATCTTTTATAAAATATGGACGAAATTTTTTACTCTCTCGTATTCTATAAAAAATAATTACTTTTTATAGAATATTTTAAAATTTAATTTACTGTGAAAACTTGATTGCTTGATTTTCCTTCAATGCATTATAGAAAATGCCTTTATGTTGTCTTCCAACAAATGATCTGCGCCAGTCTCACCAGATTAACGTTTTCTTTGCCAATATTTTATACTATTTCTCTTCTACAATGCTCGTTACATTATGATTCTACGTTCTTTAAAAAGGTTATTAAATTATAATAAATTATTGATTTTATTATCTTTAATTTAATACTATTTTCTAAGAAAATTATTAAATTAAAATCATAATTATTTGTCATATATAAAAATTAAATATGAAAAAAATATTTATTACTTTTTGAAATTATAAATGTGACAAATATTTTGAAGGCAATAATCAGTTTTTTATTTGTATTATTTGTTACTCCCCTGCGAATCACTTATTTGGATTGAAATGGCAATATTTTTTTGGCTGAAACTTTTTTTATGTTTTTTTTCTTTTGAAGTCAAATATCTCATGCTAATTTCATCCAATAAAAGAGTTTTAATCCAAAATTAACATATTGAATTGACAAAAATTACCACATTACCCATGATTGAATTAACTTCCTATTTTTTGCTTTTGGAGGGAAATTTGAACTGAATTGTTAACTTTAAAACTGTGCATATTTGATGATGAAGATATGGAGAAATTTGATTTTGCAGTCGAAATGTTTTAGAACTGTCTTCTCAACTCCTTCACCAATGGATTTATATAAATAACAACAGTTCATACTGAAGTTTTTTTCAGTGTGTAAAATAAAAATCATATACAACAGTTCATACTAATTCGCCCTCGAGTTCTAAAAATATTAACTAACCTTCAAAAAGTCTTATGGATATGAACACTTTGCATGATGCAAATCATATGCCATCTTCCTCGTATATGTTTTTGGATTGTACCATTTCGATGCTGAAAAGTTTGGCGATCCATAATGCATTTTTCAAGAAAATACGAAAAAAGAGAATCAAACGAAAAAGCATTGGCGAAGGGCTTTTTTTTAATGATGAATATGCTGTTATCTGATACAGAGGAAGGGTGTGTGGTGACTGCAATCCAATTTGATTTGGTTCCATGATTTTTATTGAACTAAGCTTAAACGAAGATATAAGACGCAAGCTTTGCTTCTCCTTTTAGATCTAATAATGCTTTTGCTTCTCACTTTGATAGAGATATGTTGTTCTCGAGATGAGGATTGGCTCTTTCTATGAAAATTCTAGTTTCTATAGCTCCTTCCAAATGACCTTTGGTTCTTCAATGATGGGCATGATCAAGGTTTTTAAACTTGGCCATTAGTCATCCAAGTCAGTGAAGATAAAATAGGTATTAATATTATTATTTTAGAATTAATATTTTATTAAAATTATATTTGTGAATTAATATAAATTAAAAGTAATAAAATTTCACTATAATAAATATTCAAAATTTTTAATAATACTCATTTCATCCCATTTTATTTGTATGATTTGAAAAAACATAAATATTGAAAATTTAGTCAATTAAAATTATTTTGTCCCTTTTACCCTTAACTTATTAAAATATTAATAAAAAATCATTTATTTTATAAACTATCATAAATATTATTATAAAAAAATAATTATTTATATATAAATTTAAAACTTTTAAAAATATTTAAAAAAATAAAATGAGATGAATGGAATAATAATTATTTCTATGCTCGTAATAGGGCAATGATCTGAAATGGAACTACGGAGCCCATCAACCACTACTTTTGGTTGCGGCCATTTAATCATCCACTGGTAGCATACCAAAAACCTGGCCAATCTACTATTTTTGTACCATCGCTATTCGTCTGAGTGAACTTTCTTCCAATCAATGGAAAAATTAAACCAAGTCACAAGAGAGAAACGAATTCAATGCTTGGCTACTATTTTCTCAACCTCTATTTTATAATACTTATTATATTTAAAATTTCATATTTTTTTTAAAAAAATATTAAATTTATTTAAATTATAATAAATTATTAAATAAATTGACTATATTATCTTTAATTTACTATTAATTTTTTTAAAAAATCATTAAATTGAAATAATAATTATTGATAACATGCAAAAAGTAAATATGAGAAAACATATTTATTGCTTATTGAAATCATAAATATAACAAATATTTTAAAACAAACTATTTTTTCAAATATAAAAAATATTATGAAACAGATATGGTATTTGAATCCTCTCTATGTTCTTTTTTTCTACAATATCTCTCACTATATTAAAGTCCCCTCTTGTAATGCCTTTATTTTTCTATGTTATGAATAATGTTTTATTAGTCTGTGAGTAATACCACCCGACCGAAAATTGATCTTTTTTCGACTTAAAAAAATATTATTCATAGCTAATTTTTTTTAATATTTATTTTAAATCGTATATATTATTTTAATGGGTAAGGAAGTAAGTTATAAATTTATTTTGAGAAATTAAGTAGTTAGTGGATAGTGATTTGTGATATTTTTAGAAATTAAAAAATTTAAAGAATTAGAATTAGTGAATAATTTAATTAAATACGTGGAAAAAAATAAAATTTATGGGAGTTTTATTAGATTGAATTGCATCAATTGGATCTTTGAATATTAAACAAATCATATCATTGATTCAGCAACTTCATGATAAGTTGTCACAATATTACAAAAATGTCATTTAGGCACATGGTACGGCAAACTTTCTTTTTCTTTTTCATTTTTCCTCTCTTCTCCTCTCTTTTCTTTCCATTTTACTAAAGAACTAGCAACATGAACGTGCTATGCACAGTAAATATTTTTATCTATAATTTTAGAAATATATGATAATATTTTAAAATATATAATTTACTTAAAAAATTTATAATTTAAATTATTTATAATTTCATATTTATTAATTTTATTAAAAATTATTTAAATTAAAGAACATTTATTTTAAATTCAAAACGTTAGACTAATTATATATAAATTAATTCTATAACAAAATCGAAAGAAAAGAAAAAAATATATATATATATATTAAAAATCATTGATTTTAATTTATTTTTGAATTAATAAATTTTCTTAGGCGATATTAAAAATAACAATATAAGTAAAATAAAATCAACAATAGAAATTTAATGATAGACGTATATATATCATCTTTAATGATAATTTCATATAGATCGCTTTTTTTATGATTTATCAAACTTTTCCTAATTTGATAAAATACTAGAAATTAGAAGAGAAAAAAATATATCAATGTTGAACAAAATTCTTAAAAGAATTATTGAAATTAAAAAAAAAAAGATGTTACTAAGTCTTGAAGAGCTCTCTTTATTTATAGTCTTATAATAAGCAATTTAATGTATTATCATTAAAACTAATAAAGGCAATCATATATTGCAATTTTAAGACAAATAAATATTGAAACGTTTGGATATTTATGTTAACAAAACTGTTAATAAATATTTTCACCATTAATCTTCTCTATCATTCTTTTAAATATAAAATTTTTGTTTATAATAATAAATGATAATTATGATTGATTATAATGTAATATTCGTAAAGTATTTTCAGAAGTTAGTTTATTTATTTATTATTTTTTATGCATAAGAGTTTTTTTGTTTCAATGGAAAATAACTTGATAAATAATGACCCATCGACTGTGTTGGTTAAGTTTAAGTAGTAAAAGTTGTGTACGTTAATATGTTAATTCGGCAAGAAAGGTTTTGTCCCTTAGGATGGAGAAAACTGGACTGCTTAGGTCGTTGGTGAACGTGTCCCTTAGGACCGGGAGAACTGGCTTGTTTAGGCCATCGGCGAATAGGGAGAACTTAGCCATTTAGGTCATTGCCGAACGAGGAGAACTTAGCCGCTTAGGCCATTGCCGAACGAGGAGAACTGGGCCACTTAGGCCATTGCCGAACGGGGAGAACTGGGCCGCTTAGGCCATTGCTGAACAGGGAGAACTGGGCCGCTTAAGCCATTGGCGAACGGGGAGAACTAGGCCGCTCAGGCCATTGGCGAACGGGGAGAACTAGGCCGCTTAGGCCATTGGCGAACGGGGAGAACTAGGCCGCTTAGGCCATTGGCGAATGGGGAGAACTTAGCCGTTGGCAAACGAGGAGAACTTAGCCGCTTAGGCCATTGCTGAATGAGGAGAACTTAGCCGCTTAGGCCATTGCTGAACAGGGAGAACTGCGCCGCTTAGGCCACTGCCGAACAGGGAGAACTAGGCCGCTTAGGCCATTGGGGAAAGGGGAGAACTAAGCCGCTTAGGCCATTGGCGAACGGGGAGAACTGGGCCACTTAGGCCATTATCGAACGAGGAGAACTGGGCCGCTTAGGCCATTGGCGAACGGAGAGAACTGGGCCGCTTAGGCCATTGGCGACCGAAGAGACCTGGGCCGCTTAGGCCATTGGCGAACGGAGAGAACTGGGCCGCTTAGGCCATTACCGAACAATGAGAACTGGGCCGCTTAGGCCATTGCTGAACAGGGAGAACTAGGCCGCTTAGGCCATTCTTGAACAGGGAGAACTGGGCCGCTTAGGCCTTTGGAGATATGTCTGAGTGGATGGACTGACTATGGGTCGCTTAGCCCTTTAGAGATATGTCCGAGCGGATGGACTGACTATGGGCCGCTTAGGCCTTTGGAGAAATGTTCGAGCGAATGGACTGACTATGGGCAGCTTAGGCATTTGAAGAAATGTCTGAGCGGATGGACTGTCTAGGGGTCGCTTAGGCCTTTGACGAGCCTGCAACTACATTTGAATGTTAAATGGAGAACAAGGAGAAGATTTTAAGTAAGATCTTTCAGGAAAAACTTGATGACCGTGTCCTTTCATAATTTTTAAGGATCGGTGCATCAAGTGAAAAAACCTGAGGTCTTATCATATTTTTATTATGTATAGTAAAGAAGAACTTGTTACATAGTACAGAGCATATGGGTATTTAGTATGCTCGCTTAAGGTTGTCACTATTCCACGTTCGGGGAAGTTCGGCTCCTCCTATTTTCCTTAGTTTGTAAGTGCTTGCCCCTGTTTTCCTATTTTCCTTTATTTTTTGGGATATCGAAAGGAGGGTGCTTCGCCGATTGAGCCTTTGATTCCTCTTATGGCATCCACATGATTAACAGGGTCAGTGGGAGACCCTTCAGAGCTATAACATATGCCTCTCTGGCTGCCTTCTGATCGCCTCTCACAACCATCACTTCGCCATCATCAGAGTAAAAATTCATGGTTAAGTACTTGATGCTTGTTACTGCTTCTAGTTCGTACAAAGCTGGTCTTCCTAATATGGCTTTGTAGGGGAATTCGAGATCTACTACCATGAATTCTAGTTTGAGCTTCCTTGAAGATTCCTTTTCACTGAGTTCTATATCTAGGTTTACTGCTCCTGCCACCTGAACCGGCTTACCTGCTAAACCAACAAGGGGGTACGGATGGGTTTAAGCTTTGAGGGGTATAGTTTGAGAGCTTTGAACACTCCATGGTTATCAGGTTGACTACACTACCACCATCTACTAAAATTCTTTTCACCAAGAAGTTCTCTAAGATACCGTCAATCACCAATGCATCATTGTGTGGCATTCGAACTTGCTCACCATCACTTTCAAAGAATGAAATGGGTTGTCTAGGTTAGGTTTTTGTGGTGGTAAGATAGAGTATATCTCTTTAGCTCTCCTTTTTCTTGCTATGTTACTGTCACCTCCTGCCGAACCACAAAATATGGTATGAATGGTTCCTATGGTCCGAACCCCCTTATCATGCTTGCTTGATTGTCCTTCCTCTTGCTTGCTCTCCCCTACAGACTGCTTCAGTTCACTCCTCTGTATGAGGCGCTCAATTTCTTTTTTCAACTGCCAGTAATCATCAGTTTCATGTCCCGTATCTCTGTGGAACTCACAGTATTTGCTCCTATCTCTACGGCCCGTCGCATCATCCTTCATCTTTTTCGGATAAGTACATGAGATCCGATCGCCCTGCTCTTTGATCCATGACAAAATCTGCGATCGTGGTCTATTTATTGGAGTGAACTCAGTATCCTTCCAAAACGTGTCACCTTTAGAGTATGGGGTTCGAATAGAGTAGCTAGCTTTGGTAAGCCGAATAGGCGACCTCCTCCTAGGCAAACGCCTACTTCCAACAGGCGAATGCCTCCTTCCAACGGACGAATGCCTCCTGGGTTTATGTCTTTCTTCTCTAGTTGGCATGTGCTACTACTGAATCTCATAAGCTTCGTCTAGTTTGGTGTATTTGTGAGCTCTTGCCATAAGCTCGGCGAAAGTTAAAGGTGGGTCAATGTTCAGACTTTCGAACAACTTGTTATATTTGCAATTCTTGACCATTGCACTGCCGCTACTTCATCGTTCAAGTTCTCCACTTGCATAGCTACCCTTTGAAACCTAGCCACATATTGGCATAAGGTTTCTCCTTCTTCTCTCTTCAAATCTACCAGGTCAGATGAAATTTTTCTAGATGGGATACAAGTTATGAACCTAGCTTAGAATACTGCAACTAGCTATGAAAAAGAATGGATAGACCCGATTTTGAGTGTTTGGTACCATTCCTGTGTAGCACCTTTGAGGGTGATCGAAAAGATCTTACACATCAAGTCTTTTGAGCTAGTCTGCAGGTACATGATGGTTCGAAAAGTGGTTAAGTGACTCCTGGGGTCAGTGTAACTATTATATGATTGAAAGGTAGAAAGTTTGAATTTGGGTGGAAAAGTTGCCGCCAGTATGGTGGGAGATAAAGGTGAATCCTGGCGAAGGCCATAGTCTCCATTCTCTTTTGACTCCTTACACTCTCCTACTATCTCCTTAACTACATTCCTGAGGCTTGTCTCATCCAAAAGTTGAGTGTGGCTTACCTCTTGGCCACGAGTATGGGTGGGTTTTTACTCAGCTTCCTGGTACCGATCAGAGAGAAAATGAGATGGATGTCTAGGCGAAGGTGGGTGAATCTTTCCTTCATGGGGGAGTGAATCTGTGGGTTTGGGAGGCGTGATGGGATCACCTCCAGGTGTTGAGCTCTCCAAAATACTCTTCAAGACAGTGGTAAATTAGGAATAAGCTTGAGCCAAGGCGGCTGCTACTTGGGAATCGGTTACAAGTGGGAGAGTCAGGGTGATCGGGTGGCCGGGTTCGGTTTGCGCAGCTGTTAGGTTTTCCAAGTTGGGGTTTCCAGTGGGATTGGCGGCCATGATGAATGGAAAGCTGCAAATTGACTAGGGCTAGGATTAGGGAGAGGTTGAAGGTGTATTCCACGCTCACCGCACCAATTGTTAACTTGACAGAATTTTGGGAGAGATTGATTGTGATTAACCCGATTTTAGGGTATATATAGTGGAGTCCGAATAGTCCGTATCAAATATGGATTCTGAATCCTGATTAACTTCCTATTTAGAGTTATTTTAGGAGTCTATTTATTTAATTGAAATAATTTATTATTACATGTTAACACATATGATATTTTTAATTAAAAAATAAGCTATAATATTATTATAATTTTAATTATTTAATACAGATTAATATGATAATTGAATGACAATTAAGATCAATATTATGTAATTGTAACTGCTAAAGATAGGTTACAATATTATAATAATTATAATTATTTACTAGTATGTATTAATTATGATAATTGAATGATAATTAATTTCAAATTTATATAACACCATAACTAATAATTAAATTCTATGTGGCACTATAAAAATTTAAGAGTCTTATGTGACATTATAATCCAATGTGTCGTTACCAAAATCTTACTCAATGAGTCCTTAGAAATGCATGGAATGTTGTAGTACGTGTGATTTTTCGTGCTTTTATCTAATGAAAATTCTCTTATAATAATGAAATATATGTGGTTAGAACTTGAAAAAATTATCTTCAATAATTCGTAGGTTTGGTAAATTTTTCTGTGACTTTAATCCGAGATTTTTGACCTAAATGAATGAAATTGTGATGGTTGAGCTTTTTGTTAAAGGTAGTAACTGTATGTTAAATTATTGGAGAACCTCTTTTTCTTATTTTCCTTGTTTTGGCCGAAATTGTTGGGATTATTATACATATGCTTTTCTTGCATTTAATTGATGAAAATACTTCAGAAATGATGTTTAATATGCAGTTAAAGTTTGATGAAAAAATAAAATATCTTTTTCAAAGAAACCATAATTTTTCTATGACTTGGAATTTGAAAATTTTGCCCAATTGGATGAAGTTGAGCTAATGATAGATTCTACATGTCAATGGAGATGTATTTATAGTTGTGATGTGTTTAAGTTGAAAAGAAACCATCTCTTTGGTGGAAAAATCATAACGGTCAAACCTTATGTTTACGAAGCCTTATAATTTTCTTGCATTTGATTAATGATAATGATACTTATTGTATGGCTAAATTTAGGAAAATTATGCCTTTGTACGAATGTTGAAATAATGGTTTTCTATGACATGGAACTTGAAATTCTATATGTTTTATGATTTTAGTTGAATTTGAGTTAAGTAACTCATATAAGATGGAGTATGTTAAAAGAAAGTGAGCTTTAAATTTGGAGAAAATGCTATTAATGAATCTTTGGATACGAGTATTTTTCCTATAAGTGAAATTTCAGAATTTTTTTTAAGAACTACATATAAATTGAGTTTGATTATGGTTACAAGTACCAAATTAAGATTTTGAGGAAAATACAAATTCTCCAAAGTAATGTGTTTTCAAAATGAGAATTTTGTATATTTGAGTGAAATTGTATGAATGAGTCATTATTGATATGGATAATATTTTAGAAGCTTAAATTGTCTAAAAGAAACCCTTCATGGGATTTTCCTATGTACAACTAAGGTAGGAAAAGTAATTGTCTCAAGAATTTCTATGCTTTTAATAAATGAATGTCCTTGGCTGGGGATGCTTATCATATGCTTGAAGTTTGATATCGTTACCTTCTTTAAATCTTAAGTAGTGGGGATTTTTCTGACTTAAGTCATACAGATTTTTGAAAAAAAATGATTAAGTATATGTATGCCTTTATGCTTATGAAGTGTTTTGGATAATTCAGGTGTGTATTACAAAGCTTCGGCATGCAAACTTAGAAATTTTGAGTAAATGATTGAGTAGCTGCATGCTTAGTATATATTTATACTTGTAAGCATATGAATGAGAAATATGTGATTTATATGAGAAACATGACTGTTATGGCTTTAAATGAATTTGAAGTTAAGAACCTCTCATGATAATGTATAAGTAAATGAAGGAAATGATATATGATACATTATATGGGTTTAAGAAAATAAAAAAAGTTTTACTCTATTTAGATATAGCCTTGATCATGTGTTTAGCACATGCGTGCCCTTTGTTCTGTTTGGCTATTTATATCCCTCTGCTTCTGAAATCGAATACCCCCTAGAGTAACTCGATAATTAAAAATTAATAATAATTTGTTAACTGATTCTAAGATGTAACACAGACTTGCCATAAGGATTTTTAACGGTGTCAAAATATAAATCTCAGTGAATTAGAATGTAAATTATGTCTAACAGATCACTTGTCATTTAACAAGTTACAAAACAATCTATGGCAGTCCTATTATTTTCGTCTATATACAATAATCCAAAGATTAGAATTGGAAAGTTGGACAAACGCCAAGTCTATATACAATAGTAATCAAATAGTCAATGCAGCTTATTGTTTCACATTCTTGATATCTTTGGGAAAATAATAAAAGTAATCAAATAAAAAAAATAACAAAATTTAATTTAATATATTATATCAAACTGAATGAAATTACGTTGAAATCCAGCCAAAGTCAACTTTTTGGGAGAGAAGTTTTGAATATTTTAATTTCAAACCAACAGAAATTAGTAAGGTATACACAATAAATACAGATTCATATGATATATTAGACAATCATTCAATGATTGTATAAAGCAGTTTTAAAATATTTGAATAACACAGATTTCCGTGGACGTGTAATTAATTAATGCAAATCTCAATGTGTATAATTCATGTATATAAAATAAGATCGATAAATTTATATTTTATTATCATGGAAGCTGTATTACATGCAGCGCAAATTATATATTATTTATTAATTAGAATTTACTCAAAAATTTAATATTATTATTTAACATATTTTATTATTATACGTTGACACAAACAAAATGAGAGGGGGAGAATGTTATAATTTGATTATCATATTTAAGTTATTACTACATTTATTATTCTAATACTTATAATATTAAAATATAATAGCACTTAAATATTAATTTGTGAACAAAGGGCTCCTTTATTTTTTTTTATATAAATTCTGACATGGAATATCTCTTCGTGTCCCAAAGAAAATGAAATGTCTTAAGTTTTTTGTTTCTTTAATAACTGCTAAAATTAGTCATAAACAAGCTATACTACTAATGCATAATTGCATTTCTATGATTAAGAAAGCACAAGTCACAGTCTTATCAAGTTTAATACACAGTTTCACCCTCAATTTTAAATTTAATTATAATTTTATTTCAATTTCACCTTTATATTAATTTCATTATGAATTTTAATTTTTTTTACAATTTCACTCTAATTTGACTTTTATATTAATTCTATAATAAATTTTAACATTTTATTGCAATAATATCATAAATTATAATTAGGACTTAAATTGTAAATAAAAAATAAATTTACTATTGACTTTGAGCTTGAATTAACTTAATATATTTATGTAAATGAAGGAATTTTGGTTAATATTATGGACAATCTCTATCATTATTTTTAATATTTTTATATTATTTTTTAATTGATAATAAATAATATTTAAAAATTAATTTTTGACTCATGAATATTTTTTTTAAATAATATAATTATTTCTTATATTCCATTTTGATGAAAAATTTACAATTTCTAATAATTTAAGAGTCAAATAAATTGATGATAGCTTTCTTTTAAATTTTATAATTATTTTAAAATTTATATTATAATAATTATATTCTAATTAAAAAAGTTCATATATTAAATAATTAACTTTTAAATATTACTTATTATAAATAAAAATATTTAAAATATTAAAAATAATAATAAAAATTATCTTTACTATTAACCTAAACTCACTCGTTCACGTAAATGTATTAAATTAATCTAAGTGTAAAATCAAGAGTGAATTTAGTTTTTATTTACAATTTAAATTTTAATTATAATATAGGGTGATACTGTAATAAAATATTAAAGTTCATAATTAAATTAATATAACTATCAAATTAAAGTGAAATTACAATAAAAAAATTAAAACTCAAAATAAATTAATATAAAAATGAAATCAGAGTTAAATTACAATAAAATTTAAAGTTCCAGTCAAATTATATATTAAGCCTCTTATCAATGGGGGAGATCATGATAAGGTTAATGGCCGCGAACCTATATTAGTATTTTCTCTAAATGAACACCGGATAGACACGTGTCACTGAAGAAAATAGACTGATAACAGATATTGGCGCTGATTTCTTTATGGCAACACATCGGCTAATCGCCTAAACCAATACAACCGGCTCTACCTTTGAAAGTACGAAAAACTTGAAACTCGCGTCATATGATCACCGCGTGTCCAGTAGCCGAGTGTCTAAAGTGTGAAGAGAGAAGAAATAGCCGTATTCACTAGCGAGTGAAGGTAAAATAAGAAGGCGAAAGGACCAGCGGAAACGGCTTTGAGGGAGTGGATAGCGATACGGACACTGACCAATTATAGGGGCTCATAGCGTGTGCCGAGAGAGTCACGTAACCTGAGTACGGTTCTCTCTCCTGAAGGCTCTGTTTGGAGTTCAATTTCTTTCCATGGCACTTCAATATTTTTACATTTTTTTCAATTTTTATTTTCCAAATTTCTTTTCTCACAATGAGGACATTCTTTTCATTCCATAAAAATAAATTCACATTCTTTTTTTATTTGTTCAAAACTATATAGTTGTATTTCCTTTTTTTACACGATGATAATCTTTATAATTTTTATTTTACTCTTATTTAATATGCATTTCTATAAAGAAATATATTGTTATACCATTAATCAAAATATTTAAATAAATTAACTATTATTAGCTTTTATATTAACTAATTCCGTAATTTGAAGTATAAATAATTAATAGTTAATATAAGGATATATAAAAAAAATTAAGTAAAAATATAATATAATAATATTAATTATATTTTATTTATCTATGTATTTAAACTGGACCTAAAAGACTTCAGAGTTAATTTAATTATAATTTCAAGATCAATATATAAATATACAAAAAGACCAAAATATTTAATGAAATCATAAAATTATAAGTTACAAATCTCATTATTAATTTTTGAAAAAAGAAATATTCGTGTGTTAGCGTTTGGCAAATATTTTAAAAGAGTAAATGGAAGAATAATTGAGTAAAGAAAGAAGGAAAACAAAATCCAAAGAACAAAAAAGAGAAGAAAAACAAATAAGGAAGGATAAAAAAAACCGTCTGTCTCCCAAATGGTATGCATGTCTAACACGTGTCTTAGCTTTTGGCAAAAATGTGAAAATTAAAATAAAAATTACAAATATTCCTTTGAACTTAGAACATCTCAGTTTAATAATAACTACAATTACCAAAGCCATCCATTCGAAATTCTTCTACTACCAAGCAGAAGAGGTGGGCTCGCTATATATACATATATATTAATTTTTCTATTTTTATGAAATGAGAAGAGTAATAACAATAAGAATTGGAATTTTCTTACCTTAATTCATTATAAAACCAATAAATTTTATTGAGGTTGATAATAAGCTTTACGTCTAGTGAGTAAAAGTGAGGTTCCATCCATCAAAAAATATATAAATAAATAAAAATTGAGTCTTAAAAATTTACAGGTGTCTATATGGCAATTTTATCTCTGAGTTAGAAATAATTTTTATATGTTAAAATATTATTTTTAATATTATTAATAGAGAATTTAATTAATATTTTTAATTTTAAATAATTGATAAAATTAATAATATCATTAATATTTTAAAATTTTTTCACTTTTTTTTTATAAATAACTAGCAATGCTATTAATATTTTCTCTTTTATTTTTTTTATTTTTTTATTTTTTTATTTTTATGAAATTTATATAAATATCTATTTCAATATAAATGAAATAAAAAAATCATATCATATTTTTAACAAAAGGAAATGGATTCCTTACAAACAATACAAGACCATTTTCGTGGCATTTAAAAAAATTTAAGCTTAATCAATGTGGTGATGAGAATGAAATTACAAAATATATTCAGTTTCTGATTATCAATTAATGTATAATTAAATTGATATGTATATATTTTTTTTTAAAAGAAATATGATAGTATTTCTTAATCCATTTCAAATCAACACAAATTTTAATAATTTTTTATGCTTTTAATTTTTATCGGATTTATGCCCATATTTTAAACTATTTATTCTTCAAAATGAATTCGATAATAATTTATATTTATAAAACTTATTTAAAACCTACTAAAATATTTCTAGAAAATAAAAAATTCAATATTAATTATAAATTTTATTTATGTATGTATAAATTAATATATTGATCCTTTTGCAAGAATATACGGAAAAAATATTATTTTTTATTTTATTTCATTGAAAATTAGTAAATATAATATATTTTATATTTAAATTATTGAAAGTAATTATTTATTATAATAAAAATAATATTTTTATTTTTAAAATATTATATAATATCCACACGCGAAACATAGGAAGACAACTAGTTATTTATAATGCTTAAGACTTTGATATTATAATATAATTTTTTTTCTAAAATATATTAATAATAAATGTATTTATTACCCACTCTCCTAAAATTATCGTCTCACTTTTCTTTGTATATATTTCAAAATAATAATTTAATTTATATTTTTAGATAAAAATACTTTTCACTTTTCCATAACCTCCTTATATAATATGTCAATATTAGTTGTCAACACATATTTTATAATGCTCACCGGAAACCGAATCGTTCATTTTGGTTCGGTTCAATTTGATGCTCAATAGAAATTTGGTTGGTCGGTTCATTCGGTTTGAGCTAAATTTAGTGCTCAGTTCAATTCAGTTATATAAATATTCAACGGTTGAGTTTAAAATTAAATCAAAATGGTAAAAATTGATAAAAATAAACTGAACCGATTGGTTTAGTTCAGTTGATTCGGTTCATATATAAATTTTGATATGATTCGATTTATTTTATAGAAATATCAGTTTATATTTTTTTTGTTTCAATTTGATTCGATTTGATCCAAATCGATCATTTGCTCAGCCCTTGATGTTTTTTTTTTCAGAAATAACAACGTTCTTTTTGTTTTTTTTTTTATCTCATTTATAAAATTGTAAATAATAAGATTACCGTATGCACGAGAATTATTGTGATATTATAACTTGTACTCATTCAAATCCAAGTCAATTATCAATTATGATTTTTGAATTCCAAACAAATTAAACGGTTTTGACTTTTGAGTATAAAATATAAAAACAAAACGTAAATAATAAAGTTGAATACAATTTCTAAAATGGTCTGAAACTAATAAATAATCTTATTTAAATATGAAATACAATTATAATTGTCTCTTTTTTTTCTTTTTTTACCGATTTCAATAATATTTTTATTTTAAAGTGAAAATTTAATATTTATGTTAATTGAATTTCTTGACTTTAAGTTATAATTTAATAAAAAAATTCAATTATATTCATGATATAGTATAAATTGGAAAAAGAAAATCATCAAAATACATGCTTAAATAAGTATCAATTTATAATATATTTATGTACAGTTTGATTTAGTTTATTTTAGCTACAAATCAAAATTAAAATTTAAACTATTTTTTATAAGATTAGATTTTCTTTTCTAGAAGTCAAGCTGAATTAAATTACTATTTAAGTTTTGTGTATCTCCGAAGGATAATTTTATTTTGTAAAATATTTTTCAAATAATTAATTTTTCTATTGTTTGGTTTCAATTGTAAAAATTAATTAAAAAATATTTTTTTGAAATTAATTAAAAATAGTATCTTATAAGACTCTAAAATACTTATATAATTAGTTATAAGAAAATACATAAAAAAATAATAAATTGTGAGTCCTTAGTCAACGATGACGGTGGTAGCCAGTAAGAACTAATGACAATTAGCAACGTGTTTTTGGTGATATTATAATAAATTTATCGCTTTTTAAAAGTAAAAAGTAATTTTTCTTATATGTAACTTAATTCTTCCTTTGATAAAAAAAAATATTTTTCATTGATCTATTTTCTTAATTGAATCTCAAACATCAAAAATTTAAAAAATATTTTCTATTGCTTTAGTTGGTTTGTTGATAATTTAGTATTAGTCGTTAAAATAATATTACGTGCTATACAAGAAAAAATTAATTTAATAAATTTTGTTCATAAATCATGTCTATCCATAAATAATAATGCATACTTTATTTATATATATTTTCATTCACTTTCCTAAATTTGGAGGAGCGACGTACCAAATGGGACCACATACCGCATATAGGGATGAACAATTCACAAATTTAATCGAAAGTTCAAATCGAACTGAGTAATTTGATTTGCTTTTGTTGTCAATAAATTAATTTTGATTTTATCAGTTAATTGTAAATATTAATTCGATTTTTTAGTTATGGTCCGGTTAGATTGAAAAAATTTTGATTAATCTAAATTAACCAAATTAATACTCAAGATATATATGTTTGTTTTATCTCGGATTTTTTTGTCAAAATATATCGTTTTTACTCCACGTTAAAATAAAAGCAAAAGTGCAAATTACATTTATATAATTTTTATGATAAGTAATAATAATATGATATAACTTTTGAGATCATCGACAAAAAACATCATGTTTGATTAGTTACTAACTATAATTTTGTAACTTAAAGTTTAATGAACTGTTCTTTTAAGTTAGTTATATTAATTATTATTTGGTTAATTAAATTTCGATATAACTGTCTTTGAAATTTTTATTTGAACACTTGTGACTTGTTAGATTAATTAATTAATTTTTTATTCTATACAATTGATTATAAACATATATATATATAATTATTTTAAGAGTGTAAATTGCAAATTTGGCGTGAACACATATATTGAAAAATTTTGAATTTGAGTATTTTTTAATAATTGGTTTGGATTAACCAATTAAAAATACTAATTCGGTTATTTGGACAGTTGTAGTTTTTTTTAATAAAACTGCATATTATTTGGTTTGATTATTTCCATTTTATATTAAATATGGTTTGAATTTGATAAGAATTTATGAAATTCAGTCATTTTTGGATTAAGTTATTCGATTTAAATTGGTTCGGATTAACTGAATGCTCACCCCTAACAACGTATATATATAAGATTCTTGTTCGTCATAGGTATCCATACCATTTTTTATATTAATATTTAAAAATATGTATAAATATGCACTATACGCATTGCTTCTCATTATCATTATTATTATTATTATTATTATTCAAAAGGTTCATAATTATTTTAATTATCAGTAAATCATAAGTAAAATTATAAAAATAATGAATATTTAAATAAAAATATTTACAAGGGTTACTTTGTATTTGTTTTTATTTTTTAATATTAAATATTAATTATAATTTTTTATATCATTTAGATTTTTATAATACTAAAATGAAACTTCATATGAGATTAATGTAAATATTTTAATTAATTAATAAAACAACAGTTTTTATATAATTCAATTTATATTGTCATTTATCTAAAATTCTACCATATCACCTAATATATATATACAATAAAAAAATATTTTATATATTTCTAAAATTAAAAATTTTAATATTCGTTGCCTAAGGCACACATGTATTCATTTTATTTCAAAATAAATTTAAAAATTAAAAATTTATAAATTATAAAACGCTTAATTATGTATATTTTATTTGAAAATTTACTTTTTAAAAAATATATCCAATTAAATAATATAAATATAAAAAATATTATAAAAATTATACAAAATATAATTTTTTTATCTCTCGTATAGAAAATGTTTTAAATTATAATAAAAATAATTAAATATTTAAAAAATAAATTAATAATAATAATAATATATATTTTTGAAATTAAAATTTTTTAATTGTTCGTCATTCCATGGATAGTCATTTTATTTAAAATTAAATTTTAAAAATAAAAATTTAAAAATTTTGAAAGGCTCAATTATACCTATCTTATATGCAAATTTATTCTTTTTTTTAAATTTCAATCAAATTATATAAATATAAAAAAATATTATAAAAAATATACTTTTTTATCTCTTTTCTATATTATAAATATTTAGAAAATAAATTTGAAAAAAATATAAAATTTTTTAAATATTTTATTATCATATATTTATTAAAAATAAATTTTAAAAAATAAAATTCAAAATCTTGAAATGGTTAATTATATATTTATATTTATTTAAAATATAATTTTAATAAATCATATTCATTCAATTAATAAAATATAAATTTTTAATGGGCCGTCGTAAACTATTTTAGAATATTAAAATTTTATCAAACGCGATTCGAAAAATTTCATTATTTTATATTTATGTATAGTATAAATATAGATTATAAATATAAAATTAATTTTAATTTTGAAATTTATATCAATTTTTTTTGTATATATTCATAAATATCTATAAATTTGATATGAGATTAATCTCCTTTTAAGATTTATGTTTATACTAGTATTTAAAAATATGTATAAATATACATTTTACGTTAACTATATACGTTATTTTATTTTTATTTTTATTTTTTAATATTAAATATTGATTATAATTTTTTCCGTATATTATTTATATTTTATAATGTTAAAATGAAATTTTATATGAAATCAATGTAAATATTTTAGCTAATTAATAAAACTGCAGTTTATATATACACATACTTTAGTTTAATTTATATATACACACTTTAGTTATTTATCTAAAATTCTACCATATCACCTAATATATATATATATATATATATATATATATACAACAATAAAATAATCTATATATTTTTAAAATTAAAAATTTTAATTATTTGTTATCCGAAGCACACATGTGTTCATTTTATTTAGAAATAAATTTTAAAAAGTAAAATTTTATAAACTATAAAATGCTTAATTATGTTTAAAAATTTACTTTTTAAAAAAATAGCCAATAAAATAATATAAACATAAAGAAAATATTATAAAAATATATGAAATATACTTTTTTTCTTTTTTTATCTCTCCTATAAAAAATATTTTAAATTATAAAAAATATTTTAAAAATAAATTTATAAAAATAAAAATAAAATATTATATATATTTTTAAAATTAAAATTTTTTTAATTGGTCGTCTTCCATGGAAATAGTCATTTTACTTAAAATTAAATTTTAAAAGTAAAAATTTAAAAATTTTGAAAGGCTCAATTATACCTACTCTAGATGCAAATTTATTATTTTTTAAATATAGAATCAAATTATACAAATATAAAGAAAAAAATATTATAAAAAATAAATTTTTCCTTTTTTTTATCTCTCTTCTATATTATAAATATTTAGAAAATAAAGTTAAAAAAATATAAAATTTTCAAATATTTTCTGATCATTATTTATTAAAAATAAATTTTAAAAAAATAAAATTTAAAATCTTAAAATGTTTAATTATATATTTATATTTATTTAAAATATAATTTTAATAAATTATATTCAATCAATTAATAAAATATAAATATTTAATTGATAATTATAAATTATTTTAGAATGTTAAAATTTTATTAAAGGCAGTTTAAAAATGTCATTATTTTATATTTATATATAGTATAGATATAGATTGTAAATATAAAATTGATTTTATTTTGAAATTTATATCAATTATTTTTTTGGTATATATATTCATAACTATCTATAAATTTTATATGAGATTAATCTCCTTTTAAGATTTGTGTTTACATACTTTTAATTTTTTCCCCTTTTATCTTAAATTATATTATATAAAATAATATTTGTAGTTTTCATAAAATTTTCCATCCCACTAAAAAAAAATCCAGCAATTAATTTTAATTAAGAATTCCTCTAGAAAATCTCTAATGTGACTAATTTTTCTAAACAAACAGTCCTTTATATTTTCTCTCTCTCTCACTTTCTCCAACCCTTTTTATAAAGAGAGAAACTTGTAACGTCATTTTGGAACCAGAGCCCTCCATTCTGTACTGCTTTCTCTCTACTCTCTACAGTCCCCTCTCAGAAAAATTAAAAAATCCCGCTTACAACCTTCGAATTCTCTTGCTCTCTAGACGTATTTTTCGAACAGATATACCCTCTTTCTCTGTTTTCTTCTTTGCCTTTGTTAGCAATGGCGGAGTTTCCTCCAAATTTGGATGACGGAGAGCTATATCTTCCGTCTGATATTTTTCTAACTGAGGTATCCTCTAAATATAACCCATATCGTCTTTCTTGCATGGAAGATCTTGCTGCTCATTTCACTTCTCTCTCTTTACTTAAAAGTCACCCATCTCCAACCCCTTCAAGACTTCCTCCGAAACCACCATTAAATTATCAGGTGATTTGAGCATTATCAGTTTATTTTCTTTCTATTTTTTTTAATGTTGTCATGCATGGTTGTCTAACTGGTGTTTTTGGCTTTATCTGGGGTATTTTTTTTGGTAACAGAGAGTAAAAGTGACGGTTAGGGATTTATCGGCGAACCATTTGACAGCTGCGCAAGTTGGTTTTAATGGCGGTGGTGGTGTTGCTGGTGTTGAAAATGGTCAAAGACTTTGCGGGTACGGAAACGGCTCCTTTGTAGCCCGGTCTGAACCGTTTTACGAATTTCGAGTCCAGCCACAGGTGAGTAAACAGGAAACATAAATCCGGTTCTTTTATCTTTTTATTTGCTGTCCTATCAAAGGTCTTTACTTTTTGGCAGCTTTAATAATAGATATTATATTTACACACTTACAGGGCCTTGAAAAAACTGATGGGTTTGCTTGTCATGTATAGGTTGATAGCTACTTGGACACAAGGCCACTGCTTTTGCAAAGGCCACGAAGTCCAATTCAGAATCGGGTTTACCCATTTCGAGGAAGTGGGTTTGGATTCGGCGGTGGTGGTGGTGGTGGTGGCAGTAGAGGGAGAGAATCTGGAGGGACTGGTGTTTTCCACCCTCGTATTGTCCCTAACTCCACAACGGACTCTCCTTTTAATGCTGATTTTAAAAGGAAGCAAGGTGAGTTGGCTTGCTTTTGTTGGTAATCTTGGTTTGTTTAGTTTTTCTTAATATGGTTTCTTGATATATGGCCTTTGTTGGTGATTGGGTGTTTCTAATTCGAGTTTCAGGTCAAGACGGTGTAAATGCAAAAGAATACTTATTTATAGATAATAAAATTGAAACACACTGGAAATGTTAAACTTCATTTGTGACTTCTATCCTTTCTTGCAATTTATTTGTTTTTAATAATCAAAGTTTTAGGTGTGTATATGGAATTTATGTTCCATGGGGTTTTCCCCCTATAATTTGAGGTTGTGGGGTCCTAAACTCTTAGCCTTTGGGCTAAAATAAGTTCTTTTGTGCTTTTGGAAGTATTAAACTAAAAATGGTGGCTATAATTCCTTTAACTGAACCTGTAATTTGGGGTGATACTCATGCTCCTTTAGTGGGTATAAACTAGCTTGTCAAATTTATTTTTTTGGAGTAATCAGCCATTGGATTATAATTAGCTGTTACGTGTCATTATCAATAAGACTTGAAATCAAATCTCAAGAACAGTGCAAATATGTCTGGTATTTTTCTTGACTTAAATTCCATTTTTTTTATATATCTCATTATGTAAATTTCACTTGTTAATGGATTTAGAGTTGATGTTTTTTTTCATTTTTGTGAGGTGAGGTTTTGGGGTGGCTTAGTATTGTGACTGAAATTGTTTTTGGGGAAAAAAAAGAAAATCTGATTAGATGCTTTTGAGAGAACATAGTTTGAATCTCTTGGTGTAGCTATTTTGAAGTTTCTATTATTATTATTTGTAAAAATTATCTTAAAAATGAATTTTAATGATATTTCCTAAATCATTTTTTTAGGAATCTTTTTTCCCTGGTAACAGCTCAAACAGTACACCCCCCCCCAAAAAAAAAAAAAAAAAAAGAAGCAATGGAATGAGTCGATTGAGCCATGAGTTTTTCTTCAAACTGTTATAAATAGAGTCGATTGAGCTGTTTGGTGATTAAAATGTTGAACATAACAAATGTATAAGATATGTCTTTTATGGACCCAGATAATAATGCTAGGTTCTCTTATTATTTTATGAAGCTCTGTACTGGCACACTGCAGATACAAAAGAGGAAAAAAAAAATCTGTAAAAGCTATATTTGCTTTTCTGGTAATTGTCAGGACTCAGTTGCATAATAAGAATGCTCTGTTTAATTGCTGAGAGATTCCAGATACGGTTAAGGTATGTATGCATACATACATACATACAAACATGAATTTAAGAAGTTAATATAAAAGAAAGTGGAAGGACAAAAGAATATTTGCATTAATGATTTTAAACCCTCTGGTAGTTCTTTAATTCAATGTTTCACTTATAGTATCTTCTCTTAAATTCATGACAGGTGTGAGAAATAGACAGGAAATTCAAGTCACTACCCAACAGAGAAACTCCATGAGAAGGATTAGCAAGCAAGAGGATTGTTATTATCATCTTCCTCCAGAGATGGGTTTGCCTCAAGACTGGACTTATTGAGCTTATCTTCTCCAATTTCAGTGTAGAAGAAAAATGATTAGAATAATACCTTTTGGGGAGAAGAATAGAAGAAAGCTAAATAGTTTGTAGGGTTTTGTGTGCAGTGCAGTGAAGGTAAAGAGAAATAGGTAGAGATTAGGAGAGAAAAAGGTATGTTTTAGTATGTGTTTTATGCTTAAAATGCTTTGTAGAAATAAATAATGTCTAAGCTTTTGGTTTGAAGTGAATTATTAGTAAATGACTAATACTAACCATTGATGGAAGAATAATTTTGAGCTTCTTGGAAGACAATTAGTTTTGAATGCTTTTGCCTGTTGTGTTTGGTTTTTCAGAATTTGGTGCGACACAAAACAGGAAAACATTTATTACTCCCCTTTGGCCTTTGCCCTTGCAACGCTACTTTTCTTTTTTATTTGTTTATTAGCTCTTGGGATATTTGTTACACCTTTCATCCTACACTGAAAAAAAATGGAAACTATTGATAACTACATGAAACTATCGGAAAAAAAATGGAATCTCACATAGTAAGTCTGTTGGAAACTATTGATAACTGCATCAATTAATTAGCCAAAAAGACTCGATTGAATTTCATCTCCCCAAAAATCAAATCTTACCAAGTAATTCTTAATGTTGGCTAGTCAAAATACTATCTTTTAGGCTTTTGCTATTGTACAAAAGATATGATTTCTGTGTTTATAAGGGAAGCCTAATCGATTTACATGTGTTAATGAAACCTGCAAGTATAGATTACCTGACAAATTAAATTTATGATCTATCTAATTTTTATATTTTGGTACTGTACTCTTCTCTTTCTTTTCTATTTTTCATTTATGAATTTTATTTGTGTCAAGCTTTTTGTAATTATAACCAGAAAGGCGAATGAACATTAATCTCTTCCCTCTAATTAATTAACAGTAACTTCGTTATTTTATTGTGCATCTTCGCCTTCAAAGAAATTAACTCTTCTACGAGCAAACAATCTGTGATCAAAATCTAAACCAGCAGAAGTGTGACTCTTACTCTCTTTCTTCTCTATCTATTTACGAGCTACAAATAATTCAGACATGACTATTGAGAAGATGACAAGCATCAAAATCAATTTTCATGCATCAACTCTTTCTTCAAATAATTTCTCTTAGAATATTAATAATGTTAATTCTTTTCTCTCTCTCTTTATTTTCATTTTTGATATGGTAAAATGTATCGATACGTTGTCGTGTGGTTATTGGATAATGGCTTATTTGTTTCTGAGGTGGAGTTAATAGATTCATTCATTATTGTTAGTTGTATTTATTTTTTAGTGAATAACGTTACGACCTTTCGTTTTTGTTAAATGTATCATAAATAATATGTTCTACTGCAATATAGGCTATTTTGTATTTAATTAGTCGTTAACAAGTTATTATTTATAATTTTTCTTTCCATTTTTATTTTTGAATTGATAAAATGCAATAATACTTTGTTCTGTAGCTATTGGATAATGACTTGTTTATTTCTGAGTTGATTATTGTTAATTATATTTGTCTTTTAGTGAATTACGTTACTGACCTTCATTTTTCATTAACTGTATCATGAATAATCCGTTCTGCTAAAATAGAGGCTATTTGAAATAAGTTATTTTTTATTTAATTAACCATTAAGAAGTTGTGGTTTATAATTTCACTCTCTATTTTCATTTTTAGATTGGTAAAATGTAATGATACTTTGTTATGTGGCTATTGGATAATGATTTGTTTGTTTCTGAGGTTGAGTTCAATAGAAAAAAGCTATTGAAAATTTGTATGTGGTTGTTAATTTTTTAAAAAATTGAAAGAATATTTTTCATTAGTATAATAATCTTAATTTTCAATTGTTAATTATTAGAAAAAAAAACAAATCGAACGGTTTTTTCATTAATAAAAAAAGAAAATAATTAATTCGTCTATCAAGTTGATCAAACTAACTAAATAATAGTCGTTGAAGTTTGCCTCCGTCTAACTGCTTAGCCTTTCAGTCGATTTTCTCTAGATTTTTCCATAAAACTTTTAGAAAAAGACTAAAATATCCTGATACATAAGAATGGAAAATGATATATTCATTTCTAAGGTTTGACTAAGCAGCTTAATTCATCGAATCTCTCTTTTCACGAATCCGCAACAAGAAGACTTGCATCCTTGCAGTTTAGCAATATTAATTAATGATCCATGAAGTTTATATCTATCAAACCATTTGGTCATTTTATTTATTTTCTCTCAATTTTTCTATTCAAACATTAAAAAAATACTAAAATATCATTACACTTGAAAAGAAACTAAATTAATCTAAGTTTTTTTTTTTATTATTTTCTAAAATATTCTTACTATTCGGCTTAGTATATTCTTTTTCTTCTTAAGCACAATGATATTTTAGGTTTTAATAGAAAAATCAAGAGAAAATAAATATAATGACCAATGGTTTAACAAAAGTAAATTTTAGGATCATTAATTAATATTGTTAAACTGCAGGAATGTCTTAATTACTTTGATTGAATTTTAAGGATGAATTAATTATTTAGCTTTCTTAAGTATCAAGGTATTTTTAGTTTTTTTTTAAAGATTTTAACGGAAAAATTTGAAGAGAATGAATAAAAATACCAAGTCGTTTAACCGAGGTAAACTTTGAAAATCATTAATTAATATTACCAAACTGCATAGATGACTTACTAATTTAATTAAATATTAGGAACAAATTAATTATTTTTTCTTAATAAAATAAATTTATTATGGGATTATTAACTATTGAATTCTGTCAATACATACGAGTAGATAAATATCTCAAAACTGTGGAATGTAATAAAAATAATAAAAGAAATTTCATATTATACTATTTGGATTTCTTTAAAATAATAAATTTATTCATTCTGCGCAAGTCCAGGCACATGACCAGTAAATATTACAAAACAAGTATGATATATTTTAATTAAAGGAAGAAAAAGAGAAAAATGCAACGTCCGCAAAGAATTGGGCCCACCAACCTAGCGGGAATGGACCCTGAAAAATCCACATTCCTTCGTAACTACTTCATATTTTGTCCCCACCTGCAGCATTGCATTTGCTTTTAGAACGGAAATGAAAACAACAAAACCGGCGGAAACAAATTCCTTACGTTTCTGTAATCAGTAATATCGATCCATCGAATTCAAAAAGAAAAAAAAGACACATAGCAAAAGAAAAAAAACGGAAAAGGAAACTGAGAAACAAAAATGGGAATTCCTCAAACGATGGAATTGCTTCGAGAGCGAGCAGCATTCATGAAAGAAGCGTTGCAGAAAAGCCAAACCATCACTGATAGTATGGTCGCCATTCTCGGCTCCTTCGACCACCGCCTCTCCGCCCTGGAAACGGCCATGCGTCCTACTCAGGTACATTATATACTTACGTTATTGTGCATAATTAGATCTAATACAATGGTGCTTTTTCTTTTTTGGTATCTGTAGATAAGAACGCATTCGATTAGAAGAGCGCATGAGAATATCGATAAGTCATTGAAAGCCGCTGAGGTTATCTTGACTCAATTCGACGTTACACGGAAGGTTCGTTCTTTTTCTTTTTGTGCTTAATTGTGTTGAATTTGGATCTCGAACCAATCTTTTACGTCTCATTTGGATTTTACGTTTTGCATTAATTATAAATTGTAAAGCTGAATTAGAAATGCGCAGTGATATACAATTGGGAGAATCTGAGTCCATTTTACCTCAGTCTTGTTTGCTCTGAATCTTTTTTGGGGACAGTATGTTTAATCTCTGTTAGCCATTTTGAATATTTAATAGGTCGATCAGTTGATTCGCTTCCCCTTAAAATTAAGAAACGCAAAGTATTTGTTTGGACAATTTCTAACTGATTTTTTTTTTCAATTTGGAAATTTGATTATGTAGGCAGAGGCTAAAATTCTGAGAGGGCCACATGAAGACTTAGAAATGTACTTAGAGGCAATTGATCAGCTGAGAAGCAATGTCAAGTTTTTTAGCGGCAATAAGAATTTTAAGAGTAGTGATGGTGTGGTTAACCATGCCAATCAATTACTTGCAAAGGCTATCTCAAAGCTGGAAGAAGAGTTTAGACAACTGCTAAATAATTACAGGTTGTTTATTTTGGATATCTAAAGTTCTGTTAATTGTGCTGAATACTGTTTCCCAAAACTGTAATTAGCAATTTCTCTCAAATATATATTGATTCAACTTTTGGAAAATTTTGAGTTTATCAAGAAATTGGTCTTTTCTTAAGCATGGGACAAAGGACTGTAAGAGCACTAATTTTCTTTGATTTTAATCCGTATGCATATGGATTTTTTTTAAGTTCAAAGTGACTATGGATGTGCATTATCATGTTTGATAATAATTTGACTAGTATAGTCCCCGAAGTAAATTATGCTTCTTCTGATATTACAGCAAGCCTGTGGAACCTGATCATCTGTTTGATTGCCTTCCCAACTCTCTACGACCATCTTCAGGATCGCCTAGGCACCAAGGAGAAGCTAATGCAAAGAGTACTGAGAACAACAAGAGCTCAGAAGCTCCCATTTACACAGTTCCAACTCTTATTCCTCCAAGGGTTCTGCCACTATTACATGATTTAGCTCAACAAATGGTTCAGGCTGGCCACCAGCAACAACTATTTAGAATCTACAGGTGATTCTTTTTCCTCTTCACTGTGAAGTCATGCCATTGCTTACCATCTTCTATCTATATGTGTGTGTGTGTGAGCGCGCGCGCATGTGTGTTTTCTTTTTAAATTAAATTTCACTACAAACTCTCTGTCTCAGTTAACTTGAAAGCAAGCAATACATAAAAGTATGCTATGCACATGTAGTAATTTGTCTGAGGACAACTTGATCCAGGGTAAAACAAAAATAACTGTACGAAAATTTGTTGTTGCTTGTCTAGTGCTTTTTTGTCCAAGTCATTCTGTGTGGATAAGAATAGTGAATTTATATGGTCTCGAGTTTTGAGTCTTTGATCGTGGATGGTAGAGTTGTGTATGCATTTAACCCAGGAAAATCTCTATTTGCCTTATTCTTCATTTAAGGAAATTGTTTTATGCAAAATTTAACACCAAAATGAATATATATATATATATATATATATATATATATATATATATATATATAGAACTTACCACTGCTAGTCGTTTCATGGAAGGATTACCTTTTATTGCATTATTATGTTATAATTAAAATTTTGGCGTTCATGTCGAGTTTTATTTATTTTCATAATAGTTGGGAACTATTGATGGCAATATATACCGATTACAAATGTTAGGGACATCCGTGCCTCAGTTTTGGAGCAGAGCCTTAGGAAATTAGGTGTTGAGAGACTCAGCAAAGATGATGTCCAGAAAATGCAATGGGAGGTTCTGGAGGCCAAGATTGGGAATTGGATACATTACATGCGGATTGCTGTAAGGATTTTAAATGAAAATGCAGTCCACTGATTGTTTTTCTCATCGATTATGGGTGCAATTCCTTTTTGTTCTTTTGATTTCTCAACTATATTGAAATTTTGGAACAGGTCAAACTGCTATTTGCTGGGGAAAAGAAAATTTGTGATCAAGTACTTGCTGGTGTTGATTCTCTTAGGGATCAAGTATTTGCTGAAGTCACTGTAAATAGTGTAGCTGTGCTGCTTAGTTTCGGAGAGGCCATAGCCAAAAGCAAGAGATCTCCTGAGAAATTATTTGTTTTGTTAGATATGTATGAGATTATGAGGGAACTTCAAAAAGAGGTATAATTTTACAAATTATACAGAATTTTGGTTATAAAATTTTTCTTTTTTTGTTTTTGGTTACAAAATTATGTGGCACACATTATTATTTAAGTCATTTATTTGTGTTTTAACTTAAGAGTTCTGAAACATTTGCAATTTTGGCATGGAGCTCCTGGTACAAGCATTTCAATAGCTTGGAAAAGGGGTTGTAAACATCAGAACAAAACCACTTCTAACACTTGTTACACTTTTGGAAGATCCTGTGTTCTATCACCAGATCTCAATAGGAATTCAAATATGCTAAGCCATTCATGTTATGCTCTTTCCTGGTTATCTATTACTGGTCAGAATTGGATCATAATGGAATCTCAGGATGCCTCAGCTGCATAAATCACTGCACTTCCACTCGACACCTATTGTAATGATAAACAGCTCGTCTCACTGTGACCTAGCTACTGACTATGGTACACAACTGTCATTGTTCACACATCACATGTGGATTGGTGGATATTGTTACAAATGGTCTGATAGGAGCAAAAATTTCCAGGAATTGGGATTTCTTTGGGATCCACTCCAGCTTTTATAAATTATAAAGGGGCTGTAAACGTGAGTGATTCACATATTTTGTTTAACTGACCAAATTGCTGGACTGCCACCTTTAGAATTTACAATGTTCGCGTCTGTTTCTTCTTTGATCTGGTTCATAAATGGACCTGATATATTCAATTGAGCGTTGTGTTTGCATTCTGACCATTTTCCCCTGGCAATGATGTTTGCTTTTCTTTTCTAATAAAATCATAACATCCATAATATATAACTTGTGTATGTGCGTGTGTATTCCCTTTTCTCTTTTTCTTTTTTCTTGTTCTATTTCTTCTTTTATTCATTTATTATTCTTTTTTTCTTCCCATGTGCAGATTGAATCACTATTTGGTAGTAAAGCTTGCATTGAAATGCGGGAAACTGCATTGAGCTTGACAAAGCGGCTAGCTCAGACAGCTCAAGAAACCTTTGGTGATTTTGAAGAAGCGGTTGAAAAAGATGCTACCAAAACTGCTGTTCTTGATGGAACTGTACATCCTCTGACTAGCTATGTGATAAACTACGTGAAGTTTCTATTTGAGTACGTCGTGATTTCTGTTTTCTTCACTTTCTTTTTTCGAGGAGCTTTTAATTTATCATATAGAGTTTTATAACTTTATTTTCAAAAGTTTTGAGTTACCCGAGCTAGTCCAAGCATTCCCTTTGAATTGTTTGATATTACCAGTATTTGGGATAAGATACTTTAGTTGTTGAAATGAATTTTAAATAGCACTTCCTTACCTTTGAATTCTGTTCTTAAAGCTCTCCTACTTTATTTTCTGAAGCATGCACTAGCAGTTTCCAATAATATTCATTCTCTTGTAGCCCCTTTCTTGAATGTTGTAAACTGGCTTCTCCTTGCAGTTTGTTGCAGTGCCTGATTTTCTTTCAAAATATTTTGCAATTTGCATCTCATCATTTCTCTTTCAATTTCCACAGTTACAAATCAACATTGAAGCAACTCTTTCAAGAGTTTGATACAAGTGATCCGGAAGCTCAGTTGGCAACAGTAACTACAAGGATTATGCAGGCTCTTCAGAATAACTTGGATGGGAAATCCAAACAGTATAGAGATCCTGCACTAACTCAACTATTTCTGATGAACAACGTTCACTATATAGTGAGATCTGTGCGGAGGTTGTTTCAAATTCAGTGTGTTTTATTTAAGAGATATTGAAACCCTTTCCATGCTAATTTGCAGTTTTAAAATCTTATTTACAGGTCAGAAGCGAAGGACTTGTTGGGAGATGACTGGGTGCAAATACATAGGAGGATCGTACAGCAGCATGCTAATCAGTACAAGAGGGTTTCTTGGGCTAAGGTTTTCTTTTTACTTCTAACTATATTGGTTTTCCAACTTAATCTCCTTAATTTTTCTTGACAATAGTGTTGTTTGGAGCTGTTTCCAAGATGTGACAATATTTTTCTCTTCTAGGTCTTTGCCTATTGTTGAGGAAGCAGGATCATTAAATCTATATGTTTTGCTTAAATATAGAACACTATAACTGATTTTCCATTAGTTAAGATGTAGAATTATTTCATAACAATCCACCTGATGGGCAAATTTTGTACTTGTCCTCTCGCAATAGAAATTACAAACAGCTAGTTGCTTGCTATGACTCTTTGTATATTGGTCACAAGAATTCATATGGGGCCTTATTTCAAGATCTTTATGGTTTATACGCTACAGAAGTTCATTATCTTTGGCTCTAAGGATCTAAATGTTTGATATAAAATTGGCATCTTAGACTCCGAAAAGTAATATGCTATGCATGCTTACTTGGACAAATTTTAATAGATGCGCCAGTGCATCTCTAAACTGATGCTGTCATGTTCATTTGGTTGTTGTGCAATTTATGAATTTCTGTTTGTATAATCATTTTTCATGAGAAACGTCTTATTATCTAAAGGCTCATAGTGCCCTCAATGGTGCCCTAGTGGAGACTTATTGCTTCGTGTTATCTTGTTGCATGTGCTAGCAGCTAGTCAAATTTTTTCTTTTTCTTTTTTTTTTAACTAATAACTGATAGTAAAAACTCTATATTTTGACTATATGGTCTTATCTGTTAACTGATTTGTACCTTCTGTGTGCAGATTCTGCAGTGCGTAACAGTTCAAGGCCTTGGTTCTGGAACAGCTGATAGCGGTGGACTTTCAAGAGCAATGGTGAAAGATAGGTTCAAGACCTTCAACATACAATTTGAAGAGCTTCATCAAAGACAATCTCAGTGGACAGTTCCTGACAGTGAATTGCGCGAATCTCTGAGACTGGCTGTTGCGGAAGTCCTCTTGCCTGCATACAGATCTTTCTTGAAACGCTTTGGGTAATGTCTTCTCATCCTCCTTGAAGCTGTTTTCCAAAACTGCCTTCGAATATTTTTGTTTTTCAAATTTCTTTCTGTTTTTCAACAGTATCTAGTAAACCATAGGTTGAGAAAAAATAGTGACATATTGCTTATGTGTTTCAGGCCAATGATTGATGGTGGGAAAAACCCACAAAAGTACATCAGATACACTCCTGAGGATCTTGATCACATGCTAAATGAGTTCTTCGAGGGTAAGACGTGGAATGAACAAAAACGGTAAACATGTACAAAAGATCTCTCTCTCTCTCTCTCTCTCTCTCTCTCTCTCTATATATATATATATATATACACACGTATTTTTTTTTCCAATATGGAAAGTGGATACTTAGGCATTATTAACAAATGAAGTTCATTGTAAAATTACATAGTTAAATAATAGGTGCCATTTTCATTTGTAATAATCCTTGTGGTTCCATCTTTTCTGAAAATCCCACTTTTCTTATAGATTTCATTTGCTATTCTTGGGGATGCTCATGAAAAAAACTGCCAAATCTTGAATCAAATTTGCCTGGATTTAGTGAGGCCTGAAATTTGCAAAAACCTTAAAAACGTCTTCATCATTACAAGGTACGAACTGTTGAGGAAATTATTAAATATAGTGATAATTATTAAATAAAAAATAAATCAAACAATAATGCAATATCAATAAGAAACACAAAAGATTTACGTGGTTCGGCAAAGCCTACATATACGGGTGAATAAGAATAGAAATCCATTAATAATAATAAAAATGTAAATACAAATGGGAGACAACACTCAAAGCCCTGAACCCAAATATATACTCGAAATCTCATAATATTTTCTTGTTTATAAATTGTACCAATACTTAATATGATTACAATTACCATACCTAAACTAAGAGTAAAAAAGAATATATATTTGTCTCTTGCACTGTATTTATCTCACCCAAGCTCTCCACTTCATTGCATTATTTTGTCTTGCCAAGCCCTTGTATTTATAGGTGAGGACTTGCTTGGATGCTACTCAAGATTGCTAGGAGACTACTCAAGATTACCATTTAGTGAGCAGCAATTTTTTTCTTTTCGTCACATCATGAGCTGTGTACATCGAATGACAGCTGGTATGAATTGTCATTCATCGTATGGGGACTTCACCTTGAGAATTAGAAAAACGTTTAACACTTCATCTTTTGTCTGCAGAGTATATACCTAAACTCTCCGAAAAAAAATCATCAACAAAGGTTACAAAGTTATGTTTACCTCCCATTGAAACAGTTTTAGAAGGTCACACACATTAGAATACCCTTGGTATTATGAATTCAGTGCCAACTTCACTTCGTCTGCTTCCCTTTGTTGCAAAGTTCACAGAAATCCAATTTGCAAGGTCGTGCATTCTTTAATAGTCCTTGACAAAATTTTCAATAATTTTTTACCTGCATGTCCTAAGCACATATGCACAACCTGGTTACTTCTAGCTCTTTTTCATTACTAGAAATTGCAGATGCTTTCATTCCAATAACTGTATTACCCTAATAGTAATACAAGTTATTTCTTCTTCGTAAAGAGCCAATGCCACCAGAGATCACTTTCATCACTCCATCTTTTGCAACTACTTTAGAGCCCTTTGATTCTAAGACTCCCACAGAGATGAAAGTCTTTGCCAAACTCGGCATGTATCGGATATCAGTCGTAATCCTAATTGATTCATCATGATTCCACAAATGGATTGAACTAATCCCTTTTGTGATGCAATGATTGTCATTTGCTATATAAATGATTTCATCGTCAAGTTCTTTAAAGTCAAAAAACTATTCCCTATTTGGACACATGTGATGGCTATATCCTAAAGGTGCACCAAATAAGCTCGTTGAGCATACAGTGGAAGAGCCCATTGATGTCATTGAAACTAATGAATAGACTGAGTCAGCATCATCACACTCAGCTACATTTGGATCTATGATAGCTTTTCCTTTGTTAGGCTTCAGCTTCGGACAGTCCTTCCTCTAATAACCTTTCCCCGACAAAGGTACACTCTGGATTTCAAACGTGATCTTGTGTTCTTTCTTGTCCTTCAATTTTGTGATCGGCCTTTAATAACCAGTGCCTCTCTTGCTTCACTTGCCCTTTCTTTCTTCTCTTTTTTTGTTCTCAATTTGTGGTTGTACAAAGCAACACAAACTTCATTGAGAGTCACTGCAACTTTCCCATGGAGTATAATAATTTCAAGATAGTCAAACTCATCAGGGAGCAATCCCAACAACATTAAGGCCAAACCTTTATCTTTGAATGTCTCATCAAAATTCATTATATCAGCCACCAATTGATTGAAATTGGTGATGTGATCATTCAAGGTGGTACCAAGAACATAAGTAAAGTGAAACAATCTCTTCTTTATATAGAGCTTGTTTTAATAGCTTTTCTTTGTAAATTTCTCTTCCAATGCCTTCCACAATCTTTTTTACAAAAATTTCTTGAGAAAGCATACTTCTACCCTCTAGAAAGACACAAGCAAATTGTACCGCACGCCAACCAATTGACAGTATTTCACTCACTTTCTTCCATATCTTTTGGCTTCTCCTCCTTAATAGCAACATGTAGACCTTGCTGAAAGAAAGCATTTAGAAGTTCACTTTGCCATATGCCGAAATAGCTGAAATCATCAAAAGTTTTCATAGTAAATCTTACATTTGTCACAGCATTCCTCACTAAGAAAGTTGAGGAAGTTGTCAATGTCAACGGTGTGGAATTTTTCTTTTCGTCAACCATTTTTACTACAATTTCTATTTAATAATTATTAGAGCAGAAACCAATAATCAATAATCTTTTCTGATGTAAAAGATCAAATCAAGCTGCAGCTACAGAGTATACTTAGATCCTTTGCTCTGATACCAATTGTTGAGGAAATTATTAAATATAGCGACAATTATTAAATAGAAAATAAATCAAATAATAATGCGCCACCAATAGGAAACACAAAAAGATTTATGTAATTTGGTGAAATCTACATCCATAGGCGAAGGAGAATGAAATCCACTAATAATAGTGAAAATGTAAATACAAATGAGAGAAAATACTCAAAGTACTGAATCCAAATATTTACATAAAATCTCACAATATTTTCTCTTTTACAAATTGTACCAGTAATTAATATGATTAAAATTATTGTACCTAAACTAAGAGCAGAAAAGAATATATATTTGTCTGTCGCACCGTGTTTATCTCACCCAAGCTCTCTACTTCACTACACTATTCTGTCTCGCCAAGCCCTGTACTTATAACCGAGGACTTGCTTCGATGCTACTCAAGATTGCTTGCAGGCTACTCAAGATTGCGGTTTCATGGGCAGCAATTTTTACTTTCTGTCGGATCATGAACTCGCGTACATCGAATGGCAGCTAGTATGAACTGTCATCCACCGTATGGGGACTTCACCTCGAGAATTACATAGACGAGAGGATAGGTGATTGTTGGACACAATATGAGATTGCTTAAAGGCTGCAAATTTCGTTAGGCTATCGCCTAATGTCCCTTGCTCACAAATCATAGGATGTTGCCTATGGTTAAACTCTCCTCTCCCATATGCTATTGCATATGTTAACGGGCATAGCATTAAAAATCAAGTCATTACTTAACACGAACGACTAACCACCTAACATCTTCTACGAAAGGCCGTTAGAATTGATCAAACGATAAGAAATGACTCGGGAAAAATGAGCTCAAAGTTCTGTTATGCAAATGGCTCTAGTTTGATTATATCGTTATGATTGTTGAATATATGAGATATCATTCACTGTCAATGCGAGAGAGCATACAACTCAACATCATTTTCTCAAAATCATTCACTTCTAAGTCAAAACCGCTTAAAGAAAATTAGTCTCTAACTTTTTGTTCTACTGGAAAGACGGTGGCATAATCAATTAAAAAAAAATTAACAATGTTAATTATTTATTATTTTCTTGATCCCATTATAACGAAATAGACGACTCCCCTTTTGGTTCCCATATGATAATCCAAACATCAGTGGTGCCTTTTACTACGGACGAGATTGCGTTCAGTTAAGTTGTTATGGCGGTTATGTCGTTGTGGTTGAATAGGTAATTGGTCGGGCAGGACTTGCCATTATTTGACGTTTGCTACTTTCGACGACATCTTGCCTCCCGCATTGAGAGGCGGTATGAATGGATTAGAAGGCACTTTCCAAATCTTGAATGGAGAATATTATTGAGGGAATTGATTGTATTAAAGAATAATTCAAGCTTATTAAATTAGAATTTAAAATACAAAATATGATTATGTTTTTAAACAACTAGGGTTATTTGAATATCAACACTGAATCAAAGAAGCATGCAAAAAAACTCATTTTTGAAAATTTTAATAAATTCAAGACAGAAGAAAATAGAAAAATGAATTAGTCTTTGAAAAATAAAAAATATATATGTGTTTAAAAAAGACAGATCAACATGAAAATCTAGAAAGATATCATTTATCATAAATTCAGTTGTTAGTTTTTAAACTTGCAATGCAACTTGAAAATTAAATTATTTTCAAGTCAATTGTGTGGATTTGTTAGAACTTTCATTGCAAGAGTTTTCATAAAAATTTAGATCTTTTTGTTCACAATTCATTTGAAAATTAACACACAGAATTTGATTTAGTTATATCCAATTGAATTCGTAAAATTGAAATATTTATATAATATAAAATTGCGATATAACAAAAATCATAATTATATTGGAAGAAAAAATTTTTTTCTCAAAAAAAGCAATCATAAAATTAATTATATACTGCTAGACTTTAATAAAAAGTTTTTTAAATGACATTAATAAAAAGTAAAGAAAGGAAAAAAAATCAAAATTATAAACAATGCTTTCAAACAATAATTAATATATTAAGAGAAAATTATTTTGAGGTTCCCGTGTTCTTACAAAATTTATTAGTTCCTCCTTACTATTTATATAAATTATTTTTCTAATCATTTAGTTCTTCTATAAAAAAAATTGATATTTTTCCATTAATTTTATATAAAAAGAGCAAAATGGACCCATAAACATAGTTAACATTTCTAATTACCCATCTCTGTCCTTTACCGTCTCAATCTCAGAACAGCCGGCAACACCTCGACATATCTACATGATCATTCCTTGATAATTTGTTCTTTAGCTTGATTTCCTGACGTTGGGTGTGTTTGGGTAGAAGATGTAGGCGGCGGTGATAGTGCTGTAGAAAAGATCAATTGCTGCTTATTTTTATTTTTATTTTAAGTAGTAATTTTTATTTTTTTTTAAATTTATTGGAGGTTTTTAAGATCGAAATCACGCAAGTAACACTGGGGATGATTTTTATTTAGTTTGGGCTTGAAAATTTTTTATATATTTTTATTTTTTATTCGGTTCTAAGATTGAGACGGTAAAGAATATATATGGAAGTTAAAAATGTTAATGATGTGTGTGGGTTCCATACAATAAGGCATTTCCATTTTTTTTTTTTAAATTAACGGAAAAAATATTATTTTTTTATAGAAGGACTTACGAATCTGATGAAAGTATATGTTAGAAATTATGAAAAAATTTGTATAAACAGTGAAGACGAACTAATAAATTTTATAATAAATTTTTAAAAAGTACAAGGATAAAATAATAATTTTTTCTTTTTTTTTTATTTTGCAAGTACTCTTAAATTTTAGTAATATAATTTATAATAATAAATTAACAGAAAATTATATATATATATACACACAAATATATAAAATTTATATTCACTTGCAACTAGTAAAAATTATTGAGTTCAAATAATGTCAAGGCACCTTCGGAAAAACTAAATACTTTAGATAAATATTGAGATTGTCAAAAATACACCATATGAAATTTATAAATTAACAAAAATATTTTTAAAAATTTTAATTTTTTTTATTGGTTGAAAAGCAATTTGATTTGATTGCATTGCTTTTGTTACCAAAAATAAAATTGTAAATTAAAGAAATATTTATTTTTCCATAAATTTAAATTAAAGTAAATAAAATTATGTAGGAAAAAATCTACCATCATTATTAAGTTTGAGTCACATTTGTAGTATCTTATTTAAGAATAAAATTAAATGAATAAAGTAGTAAATATTCTCATAAATAACTAGAAATATTTATTTTATAAATAATTCTTTTATTATTGAAGGATCAGTGAATTTTCTATTAATTATAATAGTAAATTCTATATCTGGTCTAATTGAGTATTTGTAATACTTATTTTTATTATTAATAAATTATATTTTTAAAAAAAAAACTAAAATATTTGTTTCGTTGGTTATATTCATTTTCTATACAAATCGAAACTCTATTGATTAAAAAATAAAATAAAAAAATTACTAAAAGAAAATTATTGGAACTTTTGTGATATCTTAATTAAGAATTGTTATTCTTATTACGTAAGTTTTATCTTATCTTGTCTAGGAATTATACATTATATATTACCATGGTATATATTTATTTTATTTGTACAAATTTTATTTATTTTTACCAAACGTACATTGAACATTTATCGCTCTATTTATTATTATTATTATTATTATTATTATTATTATTATTAATTGATATATTAATTTTTATTTTATTAATTCTAATTTGATATATAGCAACCTTATACAATATATTATCAATATGTTATTCATTACCAGTTGTAATTCAACTTTCAAATTTTCTAAATTTTGTTTTGTGTTATATATGAAATATTATAATGTTATTTTTATTATAATTGCTATTATTTTTTAATAGAAAATAATTATTTTTAAAAGAACTAATTGTTATTATTTTTATAGTTGAGTAAATATTTTCTTATTCTACAGTGAACTTATCTTTTTTTAATTCTTGGATTATGAATATTTTTATCCAAATGTTGTAGAAAATAATATATACATATATAAATATGGAGGGAAAATCAAATTGTAGTAAATTACATATATATATATATATTTTAGACAGATCCCTCAAAATTCTATAAGCTTCATATACATAATGCATATATGGTAGATGTAAGCTGTAAGGTTGACTTTCTTTGAGAAAATAGTTTTATTAATTTATTATGGGTAATTGACTATATAATTATAAATATAATCCACCAAACAACACAACCTATTCCATGTCCCCTAAATATAGTCTCTCACAAACCTACATTTCTCTGATATCTCTCTCAATACCTGCCCCATCTTAATTTTTTCCCACCCCATTTTTTCTCTCTATTTCTCCCTTTCTCGAGAAAAAAAATAAAATCTCTCTCTCTCTCTCTCTCTCTCTCTCTCTCTCTCTCTCTCTCTCTCTCTCTATGTTATTGAGAGAGAGATCATTATCCAGAAACCAACATGGCTTCTCCCCCATCTGATCAGAAAAAAGACTCCTGCCAATCCTCCGGTACCAATGACTCTTTACCAAGCGGTGGTCCTCATCCAATAGGTTATCCTCCAATGGGTTACCCAATGGGTTATCCACCGGGGCTGGCGCCGCCTGGTTATCCTTCTCCTTCTCCAGGTCAACAAGGGTATCCTAACTATACCAATGGATACAACAACAATTACCCTTATACACAAGCACCGCCTGTTAACTATTATAATCCTCATTTGTATAACGTACAACAAGAAAGCCCTGTCTCCTCTTTTATTCGAGGGATTATTGGAGGTTTAGTTTTGTTGATTATATTTATGTGTATAGCTAGCATTCTTATGTGGCTGATATTACGTCCGGCTATTCCTGTTATGCATGTTGATACACTTTCTGTGTCCAACTTTAATGGATCACCACCTTTCTTTACTGCTGTTTGGGATGCCAAGATTGGAGTAGAAAACCCTAATACAAAACTGAAAATATATTTTGATCAAATACAAGTTTTTATGTACTTTGATGAAAGCGATCTTCTCGCATCATCTTTTGCGCATCCTTTTCTGTTGGAAACGCACCAAAATAATGTAATACAGACTAAATTAGTTGCGAATAACTCCGATCACACGCAGGCGGGAGTTGGAAGCTGGGTGGTGGAGAAAATGGTGAATGATAAGAGTACAACTGGAAAACTCCATTTTGGATTGAGAATGGCGATTTGGTCAACATTTAAATCAGGTACATGGTGGGCAAGGCATGTAACTATAAGAGTTTATTGTGAAGATTTGGAGATTGTTTTTGGTAGCAGTAAAAGTAATGGAAAATTAAATACTTCCAATGCTAATGAGTGTTTAGTTTTTGCTTAGGTTTAATTAATCATCATATATTTGTATACACATCAATTATTTCTTTGGAAATCCTCTAATTAATATCTATTAGAGGGATTTTTTTTTTTCGTTTTTTGTTTGTCCTTTTTAATTAGTGATATTCTCCAACTGAATTTTTGATTAATTAGTTTATAACATGGGTAATAGATTTCAATATTTAGATAATATACATTTACAAAAAAACCGGCTCTAAGGCCTAAGCACGGAGCCGAGGATTTGAAACCGGTGAGATAAACCAGAAGGGAAATTACAAAGGGAGAATTTAATTGAATAATGTGGGCCGTTATTAAACACCTCAACTGGACTGCGCTTGTCCTATTAAATTAAATGGGCCTTCTAAAATGTCCATCAGGTTTGGAGCGGTCGGGTCATATATCCATAACTGCTCAGCACTCCCTCGCTGTCACTTGCGCACTCACATTCTTTCTGCTTTCAATGGCTTCATCCAGCGAAGCTCAACACAACAAGACGGTAACCGGCTATCCGGTTTCGCCCAGCCAAGTTGCCACTGGCCACCCAGCAACGGCCATTCCTGCCACCGCTGTTGTCACTACTAACAATGCATATACATATGCATATGCTGCGCGATCATTGTTGTCCGCAGCCACGTACCGCCCTTTTCGACATAGCTCCAATGATCACCCCATTAGACCTACGCTTATCCACCGTGCATTCTTTTTTTGCATGACTGCTTTTTTAGTTATGGTCCTTCTCGTCTTAACTTCTTATATCGCCCTAAAACCCCACCTACCGGAGTTCCGAGTTGACTCTGCCGCTATTTCACACCTCAACTTAACTCAGTCCGAGTTAACTGCCACTTGGCTCTTTACCCTCTTAGTAAAAAACCCCAATGAAAAACTTAGAATCCAGTACGACCGCCTCAAGGCTTCGGTTTTCTACGGTGACGATTTAGAACTCGCCACGAATAATTTGCCCCCATTTTTTCAAGACAGGAACAATGAATCAACTGTCAAATTCCAACTCGACGCGATTACCAAGTATGTGGGCGAGGATGCGGTGGAGGAGATTTCAAAGGAAAGGGATACTGGATCGATTGATTTTGGAGTCAGGGTTTTTGCTTGGGTCCGGTATAGGACCGGTATTTGGAGAATGGGCGAGAATGTGCTGCGGGTTTACTGCAATCCGATTCGAATTAGAGATTTGGGGATTAATGGGACAGGCACATCAGTTGGTCAATCGAAGAAATGTCAGGTTTACTTGTGAATAATTGTTTTCATATTATGCATTATTAGATTTTAGTGCGGAATAAAGAGAAAATAAGATTTTAATTCTTTTGCGCAATTGGTTTGCGATTTGCATTCTACGGTCATTTTTATAGTATAGAAGCGAATGGAAATGCATTGGTTACTGTACAAAACAAATTTGGTTAGAATATATATAAAGTGCCATTGATAACTTGGATTTTTCTTGCTCGGATAACATATGATGTGATGGTTGTGACATTCCATGGAAAAATAGAATTCAAGTTGTTTTGACTTTACATAATGTTTATGGATTCCTTGAAAGCATAGTATTCAATGTATTTTGTTTAATATGACGGCGAACTATTTTTGGCCGTAAATCATTCTTTCAGGCATTCTGAATGTTCTATAATTTAGATTCTGTGTTTCATACACTAATAGTTGGAGATTCATATAAGATTGGGAATCTTATTTTTTTAACAAGTATTAATGAAGTTCCTGTAAGATGTGTTCTAGTTTTATGACTATGGATTTTTGTGTAGAGATGCTGAATGTTTGATCTTTTGAAAAGGCATATCAAATCCTGTATTTGAAATTCAACCTACTTGGCAATGATATGATCTGAAGAAAGTGCATAACTTAAGTGTTTTGAGACAAATGTTTCATAATTTGTCCCATATTCATGTGAGTGCAGAATTGTTAGTTGTTCTCAATTACAACTTTCGATGTTTTAATTTGATCAGCATTTTGTTTCGTGTTTAAACTAATTTAGTCTTTTATGCATTGTTGTTTCGGAATAACACATTGAAACTATTATATGAATTGAAATCTAGGCATGTTATCCCTGTTCTGTTCCCTATAAATTTCATTCTTGTCTGCCATTTGTGCACCTTTTCTACGAGAAGGGAGAGCAAGGTCACAATCTGAAATAATAAGTAAATAGTTTTTTGATGCTATCATAAATTGTATATATGCACATTTCAACGAAGGATAGGCTCGTATCCTAAGTTGGCTTCCTAGAACCACACTTCAGCAAATTGGGGAATGGTGTTTTATATATATGTATCTGTGTATGTATATATATATTTTCAGAAGACTGTTATTAATATATGCTGCACTATGAGAGCTTTTTTTTTTCCCCATTTCTCTGAGTGATTATTAGCTCTTTTATGGTTATGTAATGCATGTTGGAACATCATGATCTGAAGTTGTAACTTTCATTTAGTATTGGTAGAAAGTAGAGTTTTTCATTCTAGCAAATTAATGGTGGCGATTCCAGTGAAAGGAGATGTTATTATTAATACTTGCAACTCTTTTACATTGGTGTTAAGTTGTTTGTAAGTTTTTTACTTTGTGATTGATTGTGACACTGGAAGGATTAGGTGTAAGGCTCTAGGATTTGGTCTTATCACTTTCCCTTCAAGAATAGGTATTTCACGCAAAAGAATATATTCAGATCCATGGTTTGGATAATTATGACATACAGTTGCTAGGTAAATTATATTAATGGTCACTTAATTTCATAAGGTCACATAACTTTAACTTGTTACTTTTTAGTCACTAAACTTTGATGATTGTTTCAAGAGAAAGTCACTCACTATTGTCATAAAAAATACTAACATGGTAATAAAAATAAAATATTTTATTTTAAAAATTCATACCTGCTCGTAATACATTAATTTGGAATCTGCCTATTAATTTATTTGACAAATAATGTGATTTACATAAAACAAGTTTTAAAAAAATGAAATAAAATAAAGGAGAACAATTTTCGCTCTATCATTTATATTTTACAGCAATTTTTCCTTTTTTTTTATGCTCCTTTAAAATCGTAATTTTTTTTTAATGATATATGTAATATTTAGAATCATATTACTGTTCTAATTACCAGATTCCACTAAGTAAACTCCTGTTGAAACAAAAATTTAAGTTGAATAACTAAAAAATAACAAATTAAAGTCATGCGACTTAAATAAAAACTAAATGTAAAATTAGGTGACCATTAATATAATTTGCCCGTGGTTTGCTACATTGGGTCAAGCTTGGAATCATTATTTTTCTATCTGTTTTTACACTTCAAATATCCTGATATTAAAAGGATTTTCCTGGACTCTGCTGAATCTTTTGTATATGTGATGTGTGTTCCGGTGGATGATTCCAGGCCTTGGTTATCTATGACTATGGAAATAATTTTCTTTGCAGACAATTTATTTTACTCCCTCAAATTGAGCCTACAGGTTTAGCTGGTTTAATCCTCCTCTCATGTGTATGCTATTTTCCATGTTCTTGACATTAGAGGTCTTAAGTTTGAATCAACCAGCTATCTAAATATTGAATTCTTTTTTGGAACTTGACATAAGTAGGATGTTCAAGGATGGTCTTGACTCTTGAGGCATCTTTTTTCCATCTGGAGGAGCTGATCTTCCTTCCAAAATGCACTGCATTTTCTGTTTGTGGGAAAAAGGAAAACAACACTTCTTTTGTCTTTGCTGATGCATCTGTACACAGGCAATAATTATGTGAAGGACATGGCAGGCCATTCACTTAATTTTGTAATGCTCAACATTGATTGTGTTTCAACAAGATCACTATTGCTAGATTTTGTTACACTTTTAACTGGATTTTTGACATGACAAACAAGTAAAATTTTTTTAATATAATTGTTATTGTTCTACAAAGAAAAATAGACTAAAGTCCGTTATCTGCAACGGAAGAGATCTGAGTTAAATCTCTTAAAATTTTGGTTGTAGCAACTTTATTAAAACAAATCAAAGATGAGTGATTCTGTTAATGCAAATTGAGTCTAGTGACCCTGAAGAGATTGTTTTAGTGGCCATGGATAAAGTTAAGCCTTTAGTTGTGACATTTGCACGGTGGATTTCATGCTGTTTCTATATGCAACTGATAGATTATCATTAGGTGAATTGTCTGATACATGTAGGTATCTGGGATAAGTTTTATTAGTCCTACTTTACACTTGACATTGTCATGTCAATTTGCTGTTAATGATGGTTTCCTTTCGATTAAATATCCAACATAAAGATTAAGATGATCAGCATTGATACATGTAGTGCTGCAGATTTTTCTGCCATTTTTTTCTCGTGGTGTGTCAGTAGTGTAAATATCTTTTAAAGGATCTCTTGCTTCCATGATCGGTATGTTATGCAGCGTAATTCTGTATATCCTCATTAAGAGGTAGAATGGGGTGGAGTGAAGCTGTTGTATGCTAAAATTATATTGTTTTCTAGTTTTAGATTTTGCGTTCTTGAACATAATATTAGAACTCTCTGGTTCCTATAGTTATTTATTGTACATTTTTCGAGAAGATGGTAAGATTATGCATTATCCTTATCAATATTAGCCTCTTATCCACTCTCATTTTATGCATTGATGCGCTAACACACACCTGAATTGCAACTGTGCACACAAGACAACTACAAAAAATGGCCTTTTCTTGGTTGGTTGTGGAAAGGTGCCTTGAGCTTCTGGACCATTAAGGGATATTTTTATTTCATTTGTTTGTGATTGATAGCCACGAAATATGCATGCATCATGATCTAAGCTTTTGATTCGAATTCAATTTATAAGATTCAAATTCTTACTTTTCAATCTTGTCTTGTTCACTTCACATGCTTGTTTCTTTTATTGTAAGTTAAAGATGGTACTAGGATATTTATTTGTTGGCTGTTTAAAGCTCTAATCACCAATATGCAAAGTGAAAAATCTCGGCTTTGAGTCTTCAATTATAAGATTTTTTTCACTATTTTAGTAAGTTAACGGCGAACTATGATCACAATGTTATTTCAGTGTATTAAGCCCTGATATCCAACAAAAGGAAAAAGGAGGACAAATTCTAAAATTTATCGATTTCCGTTTTTTTACATCATAAATAATTTTACCCTTTTTTTCAACAACCAAATTTGAAAATTTTTTTTGTTTGAAATCCTTCAATTCAAATATTGTATATGGTATTTTATTTTAAGTTCAGATGTTATGATTGAAGCTATTAGAATAGATATCAACTCCTCCAGTATACCTAATTGATTTGGCCTTGGCTATGATGGGAATAGCAATTTGGGTATTATCTTCCATAAACATTTTAAATTAGACATGATAAAGATTCCCAATGACAAAAAAGAGGGACCCCATTTTAAATTACTGTACCTCCAACTGGGCATTGATTAAGACCCTGCGGGTGGCCCTTTGTATTTTTAGGGCTGGAGAGAGAGATTAACATCAAGTCTTTTATTCATTCATTCGTTTCCACTATGATCAATGTTTGGTAGGAAACTTCCAAAACCTCTTTTAAATTTTGATTAATTTGAATCCTTTGTATAAAAAACAATCATGCAAATTGGAACCAAGACTTGAAGAAACTACTTGGAAACAACCCCTAAATCCAAAACGTCAATGCAAAGCATGAATCATGAGAAGACAACAATATGGTACCCATTTCACTGTTATTTCTTATAGCTCCAATTGCATGTGCCTCAAATACAACCCACCCCCCCAAAAAAAAAAAAAAAAAATTCTGTCTTATTTTTTCAGTTAAGAGGCAAATAATTGAACTTGTGGTACAGAAAATAAACTCATCGGTCAAAAGTGTGTTTTGTATTCACATATATCTGTAATATCCACTAGAGGGAAAAAAAAAAATAAATGGCCATCAGTTCGTATTGATTATCATTGTTCTTTTTTTTTCAAGAGAGATATATGATACAAATTACAGTGCACCATTAATTGATAAATAAGCCAACATAGAATATTTTAAGGTAAAAATTAACTAATACAAACTCAAAATAATAAAAGTATCAAAGTGCAAATGAAGATATATATATAGAGAGAGAGGGGAGGGGTACAGTTGTAAATTCAAAGTGAAGGATCATAGATTGAATTTTAAAATACTAGCCTTTGACTATGGCTTTTCACCTAAAAGATTATAATTAAAGAGTAGAAGACGTAAGAAAAGGCAAAGGAGAAGCATATATGTGGCTTGTGCACATGCCCTGTCTACTGTCTGTCTATTTCAAAAACTCTAATTTCATTGGGCCATAATAGTTAATTCTTCCCTTACTTTCTCTTTTTTTTTTTTTGGGACTTTTATTTTCTTGTTTTCAACATTTTTTCAAAGAAAATGAATATTGTGGTCTCACAAATAAACATCAATCTCTTTCACAATTCAAGTCCTAATTGTGAAAAATCTCACCTAAATATGAATTTTTACTCATCCAAAATCTTAAACTCTACATATATATCCTTTAAATATGCACAAAGATGTAATCCAAGGATTGACTCGCGTAGCTTGGAGAAGTTGTTCTCCAAAAGTTTATAAGTAGCTTCTAACATTTTGATATGTTAAAACACTAAATATTATTTTTTATATTGTTCGGTAATATTATATTTTAATTAACTTTTAAAGATTAAAATAGCATTTTATAAAAAATTAACTCACTATAATGTTTAGCTTTTTAACGATTTATGAAAATTTAATTAAAACAGTTAACAGTTAAATACTACTGAACTCTTTTGCTGAATAAACTCTTGGTTCATGATAGAAGTAGAATATGAAAAATCAAAAATTGCTATTGGATGTAATCTATAGTCCAATGGGATATGGTACACACATTATAGTGTATTTTCTATTGTAATTGAAGGTATAAATCCCTAGCAAGAATTTCGATCATAAGTACCGAGCGAAAATTTTCTAAATTAATTACATTATTGAATGACTCTTTGACAAAGTATTACTGATTTGAGTGATGCTCGATCTATTTAATTGTTCGGTACATGTATTAATTCATATCAGTTCCAAATAATTGAAAAACGAAAAAAAACCTCATTTTTTGCTTTTCATGTTGCTTCATATCCACTCTTTTCTTTTCAGAAAAAAAAACTCTCACCTTCTAATTTCCATCATAATGATAGGAAACATAGAAATGAGCCTACTTCACACCAATTACACCACTATCTTCCTCACTTTTATAAGGTCAAGAGGATATCGGAGCATATGATTAGAATTTAGGATTATTTGCTTCCTTGGGAATTTTAATTATATAACCCTAATAATTAAATTAAATTTTGATCCCCCAAAATTCCTTTCTTTCATTTTTTTTTTATCTTTTCCTAATTTTTAGTAGTTTGGAGTCTTCTGCCATTAGAATTCCCTACCAATCAAAGTGTTCTTTCCCTTATTACCCTTTATTCCTTCAAATCAATTTTTGGTTTTGTCTCTTTCACTAGCCAAGTAGCCCAAGATGCCCTTCCAAAAGTACCTAGAATAATGGCACGTGTGAGCACGCACGAATCAGATGTTTACATTTGGCTTAAAAAACGTAGCTAGAAACTTAAGAAAATAGAAAAGAAACGATGGAAGAGAAAAGGTTGGAATTTTAGGGGTTCGAAGAAGATCCCTTGCAGGCACTTTCAAGTTAGTGCAAGAAAGTAAAAAGGGGTTAGGTCTAGTTTGTACAGGAACAAGAGATTCCAATCTTAGGGACAAAACCGCCACAATTGAATATGGGATATCCTTGTCTTCTTTCTTCTTCTTCTTCTTCTCAACCTTTTCTCCCCCTTTTATTACAATCACATACTGAATTTTTTCAAGCTGCTTTGTGACATGTACTCTTATAAGGAAGGATTCTTTTCCGTTCGCATTTGACACAAAAACGTACGACAAGCTTTTATTTATGACATTAACTTATTAAAAATATATTAATTTCATGAGCCAAATTTACATAAATATTATTGAAATTAATTATTTAAAAAATTAGTTAATGTTTGTATAAACATTATATATGAATTCAAATGAATTATCCATTAAATCAAATACTCAATTATTGAATCGCATAGTATATACATAGTAGGAGTAATATGAAATTTGAAAAGCAAAATATAAACTTATTACTATATCTCTTCCTAAATACTTATTACATTTGAAATTTCATATTTCTTAAGAAAATCATTAAATTTATCAAAGTTATAATAAATTATTAAGTAAATTTACTATTTTATCCTCAATTTAATATATCTAAACAACTTTATTTTTTGGATTCAAAGCATTGATTGTTGGTCTTCTTGGAACCACAAATGTAATAAGTATTTTGGAACAAATATGCTACATGTGTTCTATAATACTTGTCATATTTGAAATTTCATATATTTTAAAAAAATCATTAAATTTATCTAAATTACAATAAAGTATTGAGTAAATTGACTATATTATCCTTAATTGAATACTAATCCTCTAAGAAACCATTAAATTGTAATAACAATTATTGATCTTATATAAAGGGTAAACATGAAAAAAATAAATTTATTACTTCTTGAAACTACAAATGTGATAAATATTTTAAAATAAATTATTTTCTAACAAATATTTAGAAATAGAGATAATATCTTAGAGGTTATTTTATCTGTTTGTCCGAACATCTGTCAGAAAAAAAAATCAAACATTTTTTTTTGAATGCATATATTTAAAAGTTGATACGTCGTTTACATCTTTCAATTTTGATGTTTAGAGTTATTTCCTTTTCTCTTGTCATTTTCAATCATTTTTCGTCATTTCACTCTCCTATATTTATATATTCCAACAGACCACATGTATTTGGAAATCAATTTTTCCTATTTCTTTTTTTTTTTTTAATGATGCAGTCATGCTTTGCCTTGAATTATTTTGCATGTTGAAATTTGCAACTCTTTTAGGTTTCACTTTGGCAAATGGTCAAAGGACCACATGCAATGAAAATTAACAATAACAACCAACGTAAATTACTTAATTATCCAAATTTTTGGATGAGAAGAAGGTATCAGTATTAAATTTTCTGATACTAATCATATAATATTACATGCAGTAAGACTTCAAATAAATTATTAACACTGCAGTTTAATAATTGAAATAATAATTAATTAAAAGATAAACTACTTAATTAAATATAATATAATATACCAAAGTCAAAGTTAGTCAGGAAAGTTTACCCATGTATTTGTTTGTATACATGTAAAGAATTCAGTATTATGACAATCCTGAGAGTGAGAATAGTGTCAGATGATATCGGATCTGGTTGGATGATTAGTACGGACACATAATGAATGGAGCAAATTGCAGGTCAAGCTCACCTCACACTCACATGGCATTTTGAATATTCCACGCAACCATGGATTTACTAACTCCTTTTTAATCAATGGACTTGACATCTAGCCAACCCTAGATTGACATTTCAGTGAATTATAAACAAACCTTGGCCGTTCTTTTTGAATACTATATCGAAATACAGTTATTTATGATATATTTGACTTGTTTCTAATGATTTTAAATCTAATCAAGCTTCTTGCCAGAAAACGAAGAGAAAAGAGAAACAAATGAAGGAGAGAGAGAGAGAGAGAGAGAAGAGGGTGTGTGCTTGATTTGGAAGTATAAACTTTCATAGAGTTGGTCAATAAATCATAGACATATAAAGACGGAAAAGGAGTGTTTGGGAATTGGGAAAGTTGTTCTTTTTTTATTATGATATTGCATTTCCAATTAGTTAATTTCTTGTTGTTTTCCTACTTTTCTTATAGGTCTTCTGCTTTTAGCAACCAACCAACGCACCTCCCATTTAACTAATTATTATATATAATCAAAATGTAATTCACAAGTTATGAACCTTACAAAAGGGATAAGTGTTGCTCAATTCATTACCTTTTTTCAATAATTTAAAAATGATTGAAACGAATAAACGATTAGAATTTAAGGTTTCTGTCGTCTATTAATTCAATTATAGATTTAGTTCAAACACAATAATCCAAACATATTACATATTATTAATAGTTTCAGGTTATTAATTTGTGCGGCTGCTTCAAAACAGACGCAAAGTTGTAATGTATAAACAGATGAAAGGTAATGAAATTTAAGCCGACAGTGGGAAGAGAAAAAACATGTACACTTTGGAGCAATAATCATTTGATTATTGGAAATTTTGCAACAGAAGGTGCTTTTTCCTTGCGCCACGTTACCTTTTTTTTTAGGTTGGTATATTCCAGAACCAGAACTACCCCAAAAGGAGTGGGCCCAATATGATAGGATGAGTTGTGATACTCCTTCGTCATGATAAGTGGGTCCCAGCATCCCTTAACATTTCATCCAACGGTGATGAAATTAAAAAGTAAATGAATTATTTATTCCGTATATACTCCTATATTTTTCATATTTTGATGTGATGCAAGTAAAGTTCAAGTCTAAAATAACCATAAAAAGTGATTAATCTTTTATCAAAGTGTATTCAGACTGTTGAACATTTGTTTATTCATTCTTTTTTTATTAATCTATTTTCATCTTTTTAATTTTCTAAATTTTATTAATCAATACACTGAAAAATAGATTCATTCCCTACATAAAAACTATTTATTTACATCTAGTATATGAACCGATTTATACACAAAATAAATTGCAAATAATATTTTAAATAAGAGTTTTCTAACTATTCATAGAGGGTTTAAAAAATACTGACTCCATCCCATTTTGTTTGCTTATTATTTTTTAAAATGTTTTAAAATATTTGTAAGATTTTTAAATTTAAATATCTATAAAATTATTTTTTTCATAATAATATTTATGATCCTTTATTAAATGAGAGACTTTTATTAATATATTCAATGAGTTAAGAGTAAAAAAGTATAAAATAGTTTTCATTAATTAAATTTTTAATATATATATATATATATTATCAAATCATGCAAATAAAATAGAATAGAAGGAACAAATTTTTTTAATTGGTTTGGTATTGGAACGATTTACTAAATTTTACCACTTGCTTCACCATAAAGGGATTCTCAATGGCTAATATAATATTCGATTAAGTAGTAAATTTTATAGTTTCGTTGTCGTCTCCTGGGGAGCTCCTAAATCCCAATGCTTAACAAGTGACGTTCTCATTAATTAATTTTCTTTTAAGATAAAATGATTACTGGATAATAACCCTTTTCTTCCATTGTAGTGTATGGTAGCCGGTGGAGATACCATTAGGGGAAAAATATCCATTACTTTTCAAAATATCCATTGCCAAATTTTATTTAGTTTAATTGGTTTAACAGTTTTTTTTATCCTATCTTCTATTTAATGAATGGTTTAACTGTTCTAAATATTGAAAAAAAATAAAAAAGTTTATATCTATCTTTAAGATGCTTCATATTCAAATTAATTACCTTAATAAAAGTGTCAAAAATCAAGGTTAAATTCAGATTTCAATACTACTATAAACCAAATTAATTTGTGTGTAATATAGACCATAATGAAAATTACTAAACTAACCTTAGTAACACGTTCGTGACACGGCACCGTCCCACACACGTCCATACACAAAAAGAAAGGGCCTCCACTCCACACCTCATCTCTCTCTAAAATACCAAAGCCTCTCATTAACAAAACGTTTTCCCTCATACCATCTTCTCTTCTTTCCACTATCATTCTCACCGTTTCACCACCATGTCCCAAGACTGCGGCAACCACGGCAAAAAACGCCGGAAACTCTTTCGCCAGATTTTTGCCGGTATATTAATCTTCCTTTTCTTAGTCCTTGTCACTATCCTCATAATCTGGGCCGTTCTCCGTCCCAGCAAGCCTAGGTTCGTTCTTCAAGACGTCACCGTTTATGCCTTCAACGCCTCTGTCCCTAACTTTCTTACCTCCAATTTTCAAGTCACTTTCTCCAGCCGCAATCCAAACGACAAAATCGGCATCTATTATGACAAGCTTGATATCTATGCAACTTACCGGAACCAGCAGATCACTCTCCGATCAGCAATACCGCCGAATTATCAAGGTCATAAAGAAATCAACGTTTGGTCGCCTAATATTTATGGTACAGCAACTCCGGTGGCTCCGTACAACGCCATTGCACTGAATCAAGATCAGTCTGCAGGGATGGTGCTGCTGATGATTAAAATGGATGGACGTGTGAGATTTAAAGTGGGAACTTTCATTTCTGGAAAGTATCATTTGTATGTTAGATGTCCTGCTTATATACAGTTTGGGAGTGGGACTGCCGGAACTATTGTCGGTGAGAACTCCGTTAAGTACTCGCTGTTGGTAAGTTGCAGTGTAAGCATTTGAAGATATAGCAGAAGAAAGAAAGAAAGAAGATAATTGACACGTAACGCCGTTAAGTATTTTCTCTTCTTCTCTTTTTTTTATAATTATTTAAATACTTAATTTTCTCCTTTTTTTTTTTTTAAGTTGATGTGTTATGAAACTGATGGCCGTCTCTATTTTTAGATTTATATAATACTGTATGTGGCATATTGAAGGCTTTGAAATGTACATTTTCCTCAAGCTAATAAATGGAAGGAGAAAAGCAGATGAGATAGCCAAAATTACAATCTTTTCAATTTTAACTTTAATCATTTATTTATTCTATGCATTTTTAAAAAAAAAAAATTCTGATGATTGGATGGATGTTAGATGAGGTTATTAATTTATTAATTAGAACGTGGAATTATTAAATTGTAATTGATAGATAACAAACGAGTGTCTAGTGGAGGTTGTGAAGTCACTTTCCTTCATTTTATATATTCATACTATACTATTCTATTGGTGTTTCTTTTTTTTTCTTGGATCCTTAAACTATATATATATATATTGCATTGGAGAGATAAATGCTTTACTTAATTGATAAATCATTTCTTCTTATTGATTTATACGTTGAATGCTCAAATATTTATATTATAATGCATCAAATTAATTACTCGATTTTCAGGGTTTTCATTTTTGTGAAACCATCTAATATATTATAAAATAATTGCAATTAGTTTATTATTTGCACAAATATTTGGTGCGAAATTTTCATGATACTTTTAGATGTTTGTATTTTATTTCCTTCTCCGTTGGCATTTTCTAGAGAAAATAGTAAAGGAAAAAGAAAAATTGGATCTGATTTGCCATTTCAGGGAACTGTATAGAACTGGAGAGGGTGATCCGATGTGGTTATTTCTAGTAAAATTTGTCGCAAGTACAAATGGAAATTGCAAAAACAAAGAGAAAAAGTTAAAAAGTCCCATAATAGAATCCCAGACCCAACAATTAACAACCAAGAAAGTAATAAAACACATCGTTTTAGTTACATATTGCACGAGTGTTCTTACAAGTTGGCCCACCGATACATGGATTTGAACGTTGTGGTTTGTGTATTAACTTGAAAAGAAACTCCCCATCTAACACACACTTAACACCAGGAAAACTCAATTTATAAATTTACTAGCATAATTATATTTATAAAATAGAGATAGAATGTGAATGTTGATTGGGGTTTTGTGGAATCATCTGTGTCACACTCACACACATGGTTTGGTGGAGGTCCCTTTCAAGTTTTACTCGTCACCGCCTCTCTACCTACTTAATAATGGCGTACTAGAAAGAGACATTAATATTTTGTGTACTTTGCATTTATTTTTTAATCACAGTCTAGTCCAATCACAATTTGACACGTAAAACTCAAAACGTGCAAATAATTGGGGATGAAACATAATTAAAAATTTCTCATGTCAAAGAACAAAGAGTAATTGAATAAAATTCGTTCTCTTAATTTCTCTTTTTCAATTTAATATATAGTATGAAACTTAGTATACGCAAGAAAAGTTAATTCTTGTTGCTCAATATATTTTTTTATTTACTTTCTCTAAAAAGTTTATTTTATTTATATAAAATTGGGTTTTCTTTTTGTCCGAAACTCCTATTTCTTTTGCAACAAAAAGTCCAATTTCGTTATTATAAAATTCATTCCATGAATTCTTATAAACTTTTATTTTATAATAATCCGATTAAATGCATAAATTGCAACTTTTTTATAATTTTGATACTCAATTACAAATTTTTTCCGTTAGATACTAAACCGAAAAAAAATTGAAAGTTACAGAAATCAAAAGTACAACTAGCTCAAAAGTGATGTTCCTATTGTTTTTTGTGTGTGTCTACATTGTGAAGGAAGTGGAGTAATAAAAACAATGGTGTTCGTTCTCCTAAGAATTTCAACTCGTTGCCTGCAAATTTTAATTGCTTTTCCAAACTAAATCTATAACATGTTAAGGTGGGAAAGACACCAAATGGGCTCACTTTCGACCCAACAACAACCTCTCATTTTAGTCGCAATAGGCCTAATATAGGTCCGCTAATTGCCAAATAGAATGGGCTCAGGCCCATTTGTGGCAATTAGCATTGTCCGAAAATGGCTAGTATTTCATGAACGAATGTCCTTTGGCGACCGAAACCTTAATCTATTTTTTATTTTTTAAAAATATGTTATAGATTAATAGAGCTCATTTTGGGATAAATTTGATCCAAAGGACGAGGCTTAATTCATTGACCAAATCCAACGTTCAGTTGAATATATCAAATGAAATTAGTTAAATAACTATACAATAGAGAAATTTATTTTTCCATCATATAATATGAGGTCCCACCACAAGTTACACGCGTTATGCCTACTGAGCTTCCTTGTTTTACGTGTTCATTATGAGCCTCTGACTATTCCTCCCGCATCCATCACGCTTTCATAAACTAGGTTGCATGGACTCTCGCGCTAAACACGATACGGACTACAGTAATTTCTTTTTAACGACATAATATATTCAAAATATGTTTAAAAAATATATAATTTATTAGGAAATTAGACATATAAATAATCATTAAAAAATATAATTTATTAAATAACTATTTGTAGTAAGTTATAAATATAAATAAAAAATATTTCATCAATTAAATTCTTAACAATAATATTATCATCAAAGATTGTGGCCTTTATCTCTAGTTTATTTAAAAATAAATTGATAATTTCAAAAATTTTAATATCTTTAAAAGAGCCAACGTGATCTCGTGCAACGTCCCATGGAAATGAAATATTGTTTAGTGACATAGGCAACCAGAACAATGATCCGAACATTCATTGAAAAGTCGTATACAATAAGATGATATTAGAATATAAACATAAGTTTGTCCTGAATTGAAAAAGAAAATCATGCATATGTTTATACATGCTAGTCAATGGCAGTAGATCGAAGCTACCAAACATCATCCATCACAATCAATCGTTATTAATGCCACGTCCTCTTCAAGGAAATTACCAGGTTAATACAATATTGCCTACAAAACGCAAACCAAACCCAGAAAAAGCAAGTGATTAAGCAACCGCGTCAATTGACTCGGCCCCATTCCGTGTCTGTGTCTTCTTTTTCATTACAGAACTCAATTTCACACCGCTTAACTTAGCCATCCAATCCCTCAATCTTTCTCTATATATAACCAAACACTCTCCCTCTTCCTCCATATCTACTGCTACCTCTCTTTTCTTTACCATTCTCTCCGTTGGCGTTCTTGTTTCTTTACCCTTTCTTGGTTTCTTGATACTTGTTTGATGGCAGAGAAGCAATCACCCTTGAACGGGGCCTACTATGGGCCAGCAATCCCACCACCAAACAACTACCACCGTCCGGGGCGTAGGTCGGGCTGTGGATGCGGCTGCTGTCTCTTAAGTTGCCTTTTCAAAATCCTAATCACCTTAGTGATAATCGTTGGCCTCGCCGTCTTCATTTTCTGGCTTGTAGTTCGCCCGAACAAAGTCAAATTCCATGTCACAGATGCTGTACTTTCCGAATTCAACTACACCAACACCAACACTCTCCATTACAACTTAAACACCACGATCTCAATCCGAAACCCGAATAAGAAAATTGGAATTTACTATGACAGAATTGAGGCGAGAGCCTATTATGAAGACCAAAGATTCGGTTCTGACATATTGTCACCATTTTATCAAGGGCACAAGAACACGAGCATTATTACCCCATCGTTTCAAGGATCGACGATAGTATTGCTTTCTGGTGAAGAGTTGACTCAGTTTAATCAAGAAAAGACTAGTGGAATCTATAGTATATACGTGAAGCTTTATTTGAGGATTAGATTCAAGATTGGTAAGATCAAGACCGGAAAGTTTAAGCCGAGAATTGAGTGTGATTTGAAGATTCCTTTGAACAGTGCAGATGGTAGATTGGCTCCTGGTGCTGAGACTGCTACTAAATGCGATTTAGATTATTAGTAGAGTTCTTTTTGCTCTTCTTCTTCATGTTCTTGATTGAGGATTTCATTGGTTTTTCTTCTTTTTTTTTATTCTTTAGTTTTTTATATATATATTTTTTACAGATGTATACTGGGATTACGTTTTCTTTTCTTTTTTTTCTTGTTAATAAATATTGACTTTACTATTATTTATTTTATCTGTTATTCATTATTTTGCCCATTGAAAAATAAAAAATGGAACTCCGAAAGTCGGACGCTATCAATAAATCACAATCTGCGGCCATTAGATATTGACAACGAAAAATCTGTTCATGACAAGTCAGCAAATTGTGATAAACAAAAAAAATGTCTATTGCCGTCAAATTGCAACTTTGAATACAAAATTTTAATTTAAAAAGCCAAACCCTTGACGTAGTCTCTTATCGACTAAGATAATTAAATTTGATAATTTTTTACTTTCCACAAAATAATTAAAAAAAAATTGACTCGCCTTAATTCTATACAATAATCAAAGAATTAACTAAATTACTGCTCCCTTCATTTTAATTAACTATTTTATCCCAAGATATAAGTCATTTTGTATTGTAAGAAGTAAAAAAATGATTTTTTCTTAATTTTATTCTTATTTATATTTCACAAAGTAATTATTTTTGCATGTTATCCTTAATTTTGAGATAATGGTGATGTCAAATTACACTTAATTTTTTTATAATTTTATGTTTAAAATGAAAAAAGATACGAGTTTAAATTCTATAAATTGAATTCCATATAATTGAATTAGTTTAGTTCAAATCCTATTAAAATTATTGAAATTTGCAAATGAATTTCACATATTAATCCATTAATATTTATATTGATTAAACCGCCATTTCATCTCAAATATTATTGACTAAACTGTCCTCATTTATTTTTTTAATATTTTATTTAAAGAGTATGAAGTTACTATTGTTTGTATATGACTAATCTAAATGAATTCTTAATTTTGAATATATTTTAATCTATTAATAAAAATAAAATTTTAATATTTACAAGGACATGAAATTTGAAATTTTAAAATTTAATTAATTAATTATGAAGGAATATGAGTGATTTATTTATATTAGTATTTTTATTAAATTATTATATCAAAGTTATTTTAAGAAATAAAGACAAATGAATTTTCATTTAAAAATTATTTCAAATATAATTTTATGAAATTCAATTGAATTCCTTATTTTAAATTGTAGTATATCAAACATAACAAATTCATTTGTAAATGAATTCTACTTTGAATTCATTTACAAATAAATTCTATAATCATAATTCATTTGTTCTAAACGGTACTTATATTTCGAACAAAATTCAATTTAATTCTTAAGCTTATTAAGTGAAATTAAAAAGGTCAAATGAATTTACTTAAAATGATTGAAAATTTCAAATTTGACTTTTTAGGTCAATTTTATGAAATAACCTGTTAATTTATTTTCAAAAGAATTTTTATTTAAAATTTAATTTCAAATTTTCACCAATGAGAATTGGCCAAAAATAATATTTTATGCCACAAACCGAATCGAAAACCGAATTTAAATAGTCTAACTCAGTAAAAAAAATCCTTAAATCAAATGAAAATAGGCTAAATTGTTGGGTTAGACCAAATCAGTTCAAATTGAACCATTTAATTAAAATAAATAATAATAATAATAAAACAATAATAAAATAAATTAATAAATTAATAAATAAAATAAAAATTAAAAAAAAAAAAAGAAAAACTCTTTTTTTCTCTCTCCTCCCTCTCTCCTTCCCCGTTCCCTCTCTCTCGCGCATGCAGCAGACTCCCCTCCCCATTCCCCTTCGCATCCCCGGCCAACTGGCCATGGAATCCGGCGATCGAGCACCCAAACTTAAAGTGCTCGACGAGAGGAGAAAGATGATGGCTTTGGTTTGTGTAATCGGTGCCTGAACTGGTGGAGATCGCGACTGGGACGCAGTGATGGCGAAGGAGTTTTCCGGCGATCTGAGCCGTTTCCGGCGACTCCAGGCTATGAGGTGGTCATCAATCGACTCCCCTTGACCACGCGAACGTTTCCCCTCCATTAATTCAGGCGATGGAGCAAGGAGAACGAAACCACCATGAAAGACGGTGGTGCAGTCACTGTCGGGGCCTTTTCCGGCCAAATAAGGCACAAGCGGCACAAATTGATCACCGATTCTGAATCCCCACAGAATTTCGAACATTTTGATG